>BQNB010048554.1:0-42503 GCA_026074375.1 Tanacetum coccineum
ATGTTATTAAAGATTTTCTTTAAACTTTAATTTTTCCAGTTTATCTCTCCCCATACTTAATATGAGCATTGTCTTCAATGTGAATATATTATAGAGAAAAATAAAATGGAAAAGTGAAATAATACTTTTCAATTTTTATTTTGAATCTTTGGTTCACGTCATTCCCGCTTCACGCCTTCCTTTTTTCTTCCTCCTGCTGTAAATATGAACATTGCATAGCACATAAATAATAATAATAATCCTAATTAATTATTAATAGAAAGTACAATAATATTGTTTTAATGCCAACAGAGGCATTTTACACACCATAATAATAATAATAATTGTTTTTAAAACATAAGTGACCCAAAACATGCGGTCATACAACCAACTCGTATCGTCTCGACACTACTCATCATCATCCTGCTACTGTTGCTGATACTGTGGTGGCGGAGGCGGGTACTGCTGATAACACTGGTCATACTGCGGCTGAGCATACCCAGGTGGGTTGTAGGCTCCCTGCATTGGAACACTGTAAACCCAAGCCATATGCTCAAACACTCCTTGGTACCTGTCCTAGTGATATGACTGCCTATACTCCATCCGCTCTATCGCCTCTTAGCGTATCTTCATCCTACACATCCTATCATACAAATCCTACATAGATGCTCTCGGAGGTCTAGGAATACCAACTCTAGGTACACCCGGCTGTGGATCTTAGGGAATAAGTTTACCATCAGAATCGATAAAATATCTAAGTGTAGTTGTATCCAAATCCCTATAGTAAATCAGAGCACTTAAGCTCCTCACCAGATCCTCAGTCAACACCCTGCATTTCTTAGCAATCTTTGAGATGAAATGTCCGCAGCAAATTCGACTTTCTTTTTTAGTTCCAGCTCCTTTCCTCTTCATCCATCTTGCAATCACCCAAGCTACATTTGCATACCCATTTTGGTGTCTAGCATCAAACATACTCAAGAGCTATAAATCATTCTTCTAAATCTTATCATATCCAGTCATCCTCTAACACAAACCATAAGTAATCATTTTGTGAATCACCCTGATAGTAGAAGTGTGACTCCTAGATAAACCAAGGTTATCCTCTCGACTAATGCTTAACCAATAATCTTGAGCATTAAAATGCTCATCACTACGCAAACCTCCTTCAAAGTAGACATTAAAACCTTCCTCCTCACGCTCAACTGCTTGGTATAGCCTCAACCTTCGAGCAAACTCCAACAAGGTTAAACTATGAGCATGTCCACCAAGTCTAAACTTGACGATCTTCTTGGTTTGCAACTCATCATCAGCACAAACTTCATCAAATTCATAAGTAGAATAAAACTCGTGGCAAAGCTCGGCATAAATTGGCTCATTGATATTAAAAGCTCTAATCCAAGCTACCGAAGTAAATATCTCTTCATCCGATGCAGCTTCATGTAACCTAATTCTTAACATGTCATCAATCTCTCCATCACAACCCATTCTGTTCAGCACATCCCAGTTTACGATACAAGGCGAGTAAATGTGTCTAGGAAGCAATTAGGCCAATTTAGTGTTGTACCTAGACTTTGCATCTCTGTGACATCCTTCCCATAGCAAAAAATCATGGTAAATTTGTGAAAGCAATACCTTTCCACAATTTTATGCTGTCTAGAGCGTTTGGATCGTGATGATCCGGCCTCGTCATCGTTTGTTCCCATAGTCTACACATAAAAAACAATCAACAATAAAGTTATAGTTATGTTAGAAATGACTTGGTATAAATGGTCATGGTTTTGATGGTTTTTGAAACATTCTGTTACATTCTGAGCTAGAATGTGCGGCACACTTCCCTGAAGTGCGGCGTACTTCTTGGAAAATATGGGCAAAGTGCGACGGTTTTGGGACAAAACCGGCGTACTTTCTGGGCTGATGAAAAAATAATTATGATCTTCAAACAATTTATTTTTAAATGTAAATTCATAATATGAACAATATTTTTTTAGATTAATCCATATCAAGCATGCATGCATCAAATAACTTCTAAATATCCTTAATTCAAAGGGTTAATTGTTCATATAAAACGTAGATTTAAATTTCCCTAATCTAATTATTATAAACCTTGATAAACAAGCAATTAAAGCAATTTGATAATAAACAAGTTAAGGATTAATATAGACATACCCTAGGCATGATTAAAAACTTGGTAGATTGATCTTTGAAAAAAATTTCTTTGTTTTTGTGAGAACCCCAGCGCTTTTGGTGAGTGTGTGAGTGTTTTTTTTATAATGGGTTAAAATCATGTTTGGCAAGTTTTATCTATGATAATAGCCCAAAAGTGCGGCGCACTTCCCTGAAGTGCGGTGTACTTTCCCTTTTATATATAATTTTTTACAAACTTATATTGCACACTGCATAATTTACCATAATTTCAATCCATAATATACTTGATATTAATAATTATCTCATATCGGATTAATATCCGTACATCAAATGTAATCCATTATTGTTTTATACAAATGATTTTATTTTTAAAACATAATTATAAAAAGTAAAAACGGGAGTATATAGTTACTCCTTTATTTCAACTTGTTCCATTTCTTCATTCCACAAACTAGTTGGGTGATATGATGTCACTCAACTTGTGATACTTTGACAACTTCCTATCCGTTTTCTTCGTTGTAAATCCTTGTAAATAAATGTTTCCATATGGATCAGTTAACCTTATCTCAGTTCGCCATTGTCCTGTTGCTTCTTCTTCTTTAGTATACGAGCCCTTATAATCAGGCTTCCAGTTGACTTGTTTTAACGGTACTGGTAACGAGCCAAGGAAACTAACCGCCTTCTTCCAAACGCTAATTTCTGGAATGGGTTAGTTACGGTTTGTATAGCTAACGATCGCTCATCTGGATCGTTACAGTTCAAGTACGGTGCAGGCTTTGGTCCATATATCGGTGCTCCAAACTTATTCCTTTTTATCTGGTAATCCTCCTCGTCATCACTATCACTTTCTGCATTTCTCATAATATCAGATCTTGCAACACGAAAGGTTTGGTGACAAAACCCATCAAAGGTTGAGAAAAGTCTCTCCGGAGTATTAACTATGCCACCAATCGTACGAAGGAATCCCCGACCAACAACTATTGGAGAATCACGATCAATCAAAATATCCAGGATTAGAAACTTAGCAATCAAAGTAGTGACCCCTACTTGACAGAGAACATTTGGGAGTATACCCATAGCTTCTTAGTGTGATTTATCATCATGATTATTCTATCCACCTTCTTCATATCTTCTCTCCCTAGCTGCTCATAAATTGGATAAGGCATAGTATTTATATCTGAACCAGTATCTGCTAACTCATTTTCGTTAACATGTCCCTCTAGTCTTATGGGAAATATAAATGCTTTAGGATCGTCTTTTTCTTTTAACGCTTCTCCCTTAATCCTTTTAACTGCTTCCTCTTTTTCCTTTACAATCTTTCTATCTAACTCCACCTTGTCTTTCCAAACTTCATCGAGAATTTTCTTATTTTTATCATGATAAGACATTGTCTCGATTATATGCCTTTCCTCTTCTAATAAAGCAAAATTTTGGCTCATTTTGATCGCTATTGCTTCTTTAGCTGCTTCTTCTTGAGTTAAATGACCTCCAGCTGATGAAGATGTTCCTATATCTTGATAGAAAATGTTAAGGTTTTCCATTGCCCGCTTCTTATTACGGCTACTCTTCCCCATTTTGCATACAAATGGCGGAAGTCCTTCTTCACCCAACAGTGGTACATCATCTATGTTAAAATCAAGCAAATGGTCCCAATCATCATTGCTCTTTCCTTCTTCCTCGGTTTCTTCCAAGAATGGATCAATATCAGGATATATTGTGATAGTTCCAACCCTGAAAACAGTAATTGCTTTGGTCATGCGTAGGAATGATCTACCGAAAATTACCCCAGGTTCAACATCATCTTCTTCTGGGTTGATAATGACTTTCACAAAGTAGATTTCACCTCTGAGTGCAACAATGAGTTCCTTCTTAACCACTTTATTTCCTCTTTTAACTTCATGCTCCAAGTACAACTTTACTACATACTCATTTGAGATCATGTTCTCCTCTACTCCAAGATTAATCTCACCATCATAAGCTTCCAGACCATTGACAAAACAAGGAGCCACAAATCTATCACTAACTTCTTCAGTCTCCATTTGGTAAAAAACCATAGCCTTCGTTTCTTTCTTTTGCCCACTATTAGCAGTGTCTTGAAATTCCGGAGAATTCCAGTCTCCAGATCCTTCAACTTTATCACTCGAAATTACAACGACGTCCTCTCCTAAGCAAATTTTTCCAAGACTCGAATTTGGATCCATAACTCTTATAAAATAAGACAACATTAAAACAAACATTAGTGGGTTAGTTAAAACAAATAATAATACCTTTTTACATTTACATATTATCAATAAACAGATAGCATTTTTAAGTTTAAGCAATTCTCGTTCAAAAATGAAGAAACAAGCATTTTGTTTAGTTTCATCCCAGAAAGTGCGGCGCACTTTAGAAAAAGTGCGGCGTACTTTTTGAGTTTTAAGTTTTTTAAAATTTTTAATTTTAGCATTTTTATGTTTCTTATTTTCATTATATCCTAAATACGTTTTAAACCTAGCAAATATCAAGTTTTTAAGCACACTTATCATCAAACAATTTTTTTAAATTCTTTTTAAGTTTTTATTTTGCATAATATCAAAGTCAAGTAAGCAACACTTAGCAAATAAGAGATATAAACATGCATTTAGAAATTTAAATAAGCAAGCTATCAAATAGTTCTTTTTGGTTTTTCTCATCATAATGTACATATTACGACAATACAAGATTTTGACTACTATGATCATAAGGAATAAATTCCATATTTTCAAATGGTCAAATTACAGTTTACGGGTTTGGGTTTGGTGTTCTCCTTCTTTTAAAAAAAACTGTTTCTCTTTGTAAAAGGGGCAAAAGTGTGGCGTACTTGTTTGAAGTACGGTGTACTTTTGAGCTTTTGCAGAAAAACCAGCACACAATGGTTATGTGCGGCGCACTTTCTGTGAAAAATGGGTTCAGTTTGCCAGAAAACTGTACGGCGATTTTAAAATTAATGTTTGTAATATAAAAGTGACTAATTCAAGAATGAAATCAATCCCCGGCAGCGGCGCCAAAAACTTTAATGTGTTATTAAAGCTTTAAATTTATAATACTAGTTTTATCCATTCCAACTAGCACACGGGTAAAGTATAAACACTCGTTTATAGTATCGGTTTAGGGTAAGACCAGGTCGTTCCACGGGATTGGTAATTCTAAGAAGAGTCGGTTATATTACGAAAAGGGTAAATCTTATAGACTGTCACTATCTAAAGATTTCAAGGTACTTCAAGATATAAAATGATGTTGTTTGGGGGTACGAGAACAAATATGGATAAACTTGGATGGATAATGGTTCAAGAATTAAAGTATAATCGATTAAAGAAACGGGTAGTTTACTAAAACGATTGTCTATTTATTATAATCAAAAATCCTTTCGGCCTTTACTTTTGATTACAAAAATGCTTTAAGATCGATTCAAGTTTGGAAAATAGGAATATGAACTTTCTTAACCAAGTTCGTTAGACATGAGGTTAAGCATTAAACCCTTTTACCCTTGGTTAATGATCATTTTGTTAGCCAATCCTCACAAGGCTAGCATCTAGTTGTCATAGACAAACAACTTGGAAATCAAGCATTTAGCCGGAGTCTTTCGACCTATATCCGGACTAGAATGATGATCAAATGATGATTAATAAGTCCAAGTGTAAAAACATCAAGTTCATATTGATAGTTTCAAAAATTCATTAAGTTATCCAAGTTTAATCCATAATTCCCTCATGATCCCCAAACAAACATGTTAAACTACTCCATATTCATCAATTCAAAACACATAACAAGCATGATCAATTCAGAATTCATAATAATAAAGAAGGGAAACGTGTTTATACCAAACTTAGTATCAAAATATATTGATTTTCAAGAGTTTCTTTTGAACAATAATTCCAACAACCCGGAAATTCAACTATAACCACTATAACACCTTCTTAACACAATCTTCTGAGATCAAATGGGACTTTCCTCTACTAAAACCTGGAATGTGATGAAGAATGAGGTTTATTCTTCAACAATTCCCTAAGAATAATTTCCTAACTATTATAGATGGTAAGAATGAAGAATGGGATGAGAAAATGCTTCAAGGGATGATTTTCTCTTCCAAAATCGTGCTTTATTTATACTTGAGGATGGTGCATCAGTTGCAAAAATTTAGGGAGTGAAAGGTTGCACAATCATTGCAATCATTTATGACTTGGGAGTAACTGCAGGAGAAGTGTGTCGCACAAGGAAAATTGTGTGTCGCACTTGGTGTTTAAATAAATGGCATTTACTTCGTCTTGAAGTACGCCGCACAAGGAAAATGTGGGCCGCACTTTGGCCTTGTTCATTAACTCTTCTTTAAATTCTCTTCTAGATTCTTCATATAACGACCGTTAATGTATTTAACGGGATTCTTTTGCACGTTTAGTCCTATTCTTCATTCTTGGTCCTGATATGAATATTACACAACAAACAAGCAAACTTTGCAATATTTTATGCGTTAACATATATATTTAATGTATTTTCGAGGGATAATTTATGTATATTTGGAGCGTTATCAAATCCCCATACTTAGCTTATTGCTTGCCCTCAAGCAATCAAAGCGAAAGTATTTCATTTTAACAAAACAAATTAATGATCACAAGCATAGATAACGCGACAAAGCAACTCACGAATTTTTATAGATAAGTTTCTTTTTCACACTCGCTCAATTTAGTAAAATGGATAGTAAACGAAAGTCACTCATACGCGCAGTCATGAAATGTTCAAATTACCATAGGCTTGTACAAAAAACTAAATTTCACCGACATGGCGTAAGCACCAAACATAAACATCAAAAGAGGTAATGTATTTAGTGATATTATTTATTATTTGTTGAAAAAGGTTTGTAATAAAATCATAATCCATCTTGTCCGTAATACATCCAACTTATTCCTTCACATCATTCTTATTTTTTATACCGAAGGCTTTATTTTTGCCTTATTTCACTATATCTTGGAGGAAACTTGCTTTCCCCCATACTTAGGATAAGCACACTACTTCAAACGAACTCAGAAGTTTGCAACCTTCGCACTTCATTTAAACAGTAATACCAACATTTACATTTCTCAATTCGTACGGATAAAATTTCAGATAATTTTATTAGAAATTTTTTTGAACAAAATTATTATTTACTTATATTTATATTTTTATCACCTCTTAATCAGTAAAATGTTTATAACACGCGAACGTATTCCTACTGTGGTCTCATAAAGATTTCAAGCACAAGTTCTAGAATTAACAAATCACCGGCACACTCATATAATTTTTAAATCGATATCAATGCTCCAAAAAAGGCGACAAAACTACATATACACAGCCGTAACGACGGATGAGATATTTGCAATTGCTCACTCCTTAACTCGAGAAGGCTAAAGATAAAAATCATCTTAGGTATCAAATATAGATACCCGAATTCCTAAATTCTAATCCTTACAATTTTTTTCTGAGTGGTATAAATATGCCAACAATGTTATCAATCTAGAGTCAGATTGCTTATATGTGATCAATAAAATGTTATAAAAGATTTTCTTTTAACTTAATTTTAACTTTAACTTTTTCAGTTTATCTCCCCCATACTTAATATGAGCATTGCATTGTTGGCTACGTCATTTACTTGGTTTTAAGTGATTAAGCGTTTATAGGAAGTTATGTTGATTTGGAAAAAGAATACATGTGGTTGAAATATGAAAGTTGGTAGTAAACTTTCCATACTATGAAAGTGAAATTTGAAATAATGAAATAGTTATTTTTAGAAAAGTAGTTATAAGCAACAATGGTTTACTAAAATTAGCTAAGGTTTTAATAAAAAAACTTAATGGAATTAAGGTAATTAATTAACTAATAAAAGATAAAAAAATTTTATACATGAATAGTAAATACGAATTTGTATAGGAAAATATATAAAAAAAAATTTATTTTATTAAAAAAGGGAGGTGATGGATCGGTTTAAGAAAGGGAAAAAGAAAAAAAATGGAAACAACATCTGATTACAATTAGGATTCTAAGTAGTATAAATATAAGATAAATAAATCCATAAATCATTTTTCTCTCCCTTTTTTCCTATGATCGACGATCCTCCAAGAGAAGGACAATAAAGTTTTTTTAAATCAAGAAGGGTTGGTTGATTAAGGGATTCAAGGAATCATGTTTAGGTATGTTTCAATTAAGTTTTTGTTTAGTTTTCTTTAAACCATGTAACAATTTTTTAAGTGGATAATTAGGGTTTTTATAAAATCTGTAAAATTAATATAACTAAACTAGTTCAATGATTAGGCGAATGAATTATAAGCATGATAGAATGTATTCGGTTAGTTTTAGAATGAGTTTGAACTTGATTTAGGTTTGAGCAGAATTTAGGGTGTGTCTGTTTCATGGCAATATCATAGAGGTTCAGGTAGCATGAATTTATTTGATTCGGTGCTCCTTATTGATGTAGCTTAGAGAGTTGTTTCCAGCACCATCCCGGCCTCGAAAGTTTTTAAGGTCGGAAAGTCATTCAAATGTTGGTTACAAAAAAAGTTGTCAAAGCAGTAAATTTGGGTCAGATTACGAGGTGTACAACCTCCACTTAAAATTCGAATTAGGATTAACCAACCTACAAGAGTTTAGTTCTATGTGTCTATTAAAAATCCCCCAAAGGAGAGCTTCTGATTTGGAGTCTAAGTTTGGTTTTTAGGGTCCAAAACTTTTAGTGTTCGTTTCATTTACCGAAACTGAGTAGTTAAAAAGTTTGACTTTTGTGTAGGGCAACTTAAAGAGGGAAATAATTAGTGGAAAATTTATGAGCTAATAAACTCAGATATAGATCCTTTGAATTTTTGGTAAAATTTATATAAGGGATAAGTAGGTTGTGGTTATAAAATAGTAAAGTGACAATAAAATTATGTGGTTTTCGGGAAAAAATTTTGTTGAACACTGAAAAGTGTGTAACGAATTTTTGGTAAATATTGGGCCCATAGTGGCGGGGTGACCTATATAGGCGTAAATTAAACACTTATTCATCCATCATTATTGATTGGTACATGTGCTTAATCGTTTGGCTTAGTAGCGTGTAACACGTGTTATTTTGTTGTTTAGCTGTGTGCGAGGATTTTGGGAATTGCTTTAGCATCAGGTGAGTTTTATAGCCCCTTTTTTCTTATGTTTTCTTGGGGTGAAAATGATGCTATGAGTTTAAATGTTTTAGTTTCTGTAATTATGTGTTATATGGTTATTGATTGTGATGTGATACGCTCCATGACTTTGTGATCAATTAGAGTCGTTTATGTGGTATGCTCTATGGCTTTGTGTTCAATTGGAGGCGTTTATGTGGTACGCTCCATGGCTTTGTGTTCAATTGGAGGCGTTTATGTGGTACGCTTCATGGCTTTGTGTTCAATTGGAGGCGTTTTGAGGTATGTGAGTTCGGTTGGAGAGTGGTGTTTACTACTCAATCAAATCCAACTGAAGGGTTGAAATAATACCTACTAACTTTATGTTCCGATCGGAGGGTAGTGAGCTACATGACCTTTTGTGAGTGAGTGTGTCTTGATGTATACGTAGACTGCAGGACACGTATGGTTGTTATGAATTGTTTTAGTAATCGCAGCAATTGTTTGAAAGGTTTTGTTATGTGTCTTAAACCTATGACTCTCACCAACCATTGTGTTGACTTTTTAAAGCATCATTTTCAGGTGAGCATCATGAGGATGTTAAGGCTAAAAGAAGTGGTAGAAAGATCCGTAGGAATGCATTTATATGGAGTTAGCCGCTGAGTTTTTGTTCGTGTTTGTTGCAAAGGATGCATTTGAATGCTATTTGATTTTTATTAGCGTTCGTAAGTCATCTTATGTTTGGTATTGGAGACCCTTTGTCTTTAATACAAAGACGCTGTGCAGGTTTCTTTTGTTTTTCAGTATTGTCATGAACATTGTGTCTATTATATATTGAGTTATGAATTTTGTGATTTTCTATTGTATGAACTCCATTATGTTTGTGATGATATCCATGATGTTGACGCACTGTGTTTGCTTAGAGGGGCTGTAGACATATTGATATCAGAGCTAAGTTATAAGAAGAGGTGGTGAGCCTGACATATAACTAGGTGTCCTTCATGTAGATGATTTAGGGCTTAAGTGTTAATGATTTAACTGTTCATGCTCTCCCTCTAATTTTTTGCATAATTATATATTTATATAATTAGCTTAGTTGTCATTTTAGTTATTTGCCTACCACATACTGATATGATCATGTATTACTCTTCTTACGTTATTTTAGTTATGTTTTCCCCACCCGTAAGAAGTCAATTTGGGGGAACACATTTTTCCCAACTGGACTTAGCTTATAAGGAAGCTCTAGTGGAACCTGAAGGAGATAGTAATAACTGATCATTTGTCGGATGTGCGTAATAGGGTGGAAACCGCGGGAGCGGGTGATTCATTGCGGATAACAAATGGAGGCAAACACTAAAGTCAAACCCAAGCGTAGGCCCAAGCATAAGTTTATCCCGTCTTTACCTCGTCTGTTGTTATTGATTTATTTCTTTCGGATATTTCGTATTTTTATTTTGGAAGTCGTGCGAGACTTTCGTTCCTTTATGTCGCTTTCGATTTTTTCAATTTGATATAAGTAAGTAGTTATTTGTTGGAGCCATCTTTTACTGTGTTTAGTGGGAGTGGTTCTAAGATGTGCAGTGTGTATATGGCTATATATGTGAATTATAGTTTTGGAAAATGGGTATTTTTGGAGGTAAAGTACAAGTGTGAAAGGAGTTCCGGAACTTATAGTTATGGTGGCCAACTTTATTATTAAGGCTAATCACCACACGTAGAATTGTTACCATGATTGGCATTTCTTTGTGTTTGGTTTTTAAGGATGGTAGTGTAATTGTTGTTTTTTATTGATATGTGTATGCTGATAAGGATATGGTGGTATGGGTAGAGAATTATTCTCTTACCCTAATTGGAGGATATGTTAAGTTGAGTTGTATAGATAGTAAGTTTCTCTTCTATCTAGTAATTGCGGATACCTAGTATTGCTTTTATAGAGGTTGCTAGTTTGCTTGGTTGTTTGTTCGGATTACCTAAGTCTAAGCTTAGCATCCCTTCATCGTACTTTGTTAGTAAGGATACCCGATTTTTCCTATTTGATGTCTCGATGTATATTGGTTGTTCAGAATCTGCGCTTTAGGATATAAGCGCGTTTTGTTAGTTCTCTCGTTGCATTGATTACTCGTATGAGTATCAAACGTTTGTTTTAAGCACTAATTGTTCCTAACATATTAGTGTAGATCATTTTCATTCTTTATAATTCTTTGTATAGCCATGGTGTTCGTAACCCGTGGCAAACGTGTTAATATTGATGTTTTTAGGTTTGCTTTGTTGATCGTTATTTTGGATAAGACCTTACGTTTTCTTTTGGGTACGTAACATCTTGCAAGAGTTTTCTTGTACGAGTTGGTTTGATTTTATTTTGAGTATATGGTTCTTGGTATTTTCTTTCGTTTTCAAACAATAGAATTGTGTTAGTCTGTACGGTGTTTTACGATCCCTTTAGGTATTATGGTGTCTTTTGTTTGAGTAACATATTTCATAATTGATGTCCAATTATAAAGTCCTTTTTGAAAGTATTGTGTTAGTGTTTGAGAAAAACTGTGTTTAAAATGATCCTTGTAAATAGAATATGTTTAAATGGTCTATGCAAATAGGATATGAAAATTGTTGAGTGGTTAAATAAATTTTATTTTATTATAAAAAACTGGTTTAAAGTGATTCATAGTGGTACGGTACGATACACCACTAGATAACCATCTCTAGATTTTTATGACAACCAGAATAAATTTTTCAAAGATTACATTTAAGACATTTTCATTATTATTTAAAATGATTGTTATACTTAAAGTGACTTTATTTATTTAAATGACTTTTTTATAAAAATATTATTTAATTTGGTCTTTCGAATAAAATCGATAATTGGTATAAGAATTTCCGTCTTTAGTATAGATTTTTTTATGTGTTCATTTGTCGTGGTATGCTTGTTTGTTTTATTCGTTGCGTTTTCACTCGGTGCATATACGTATATTTTTTTTTCAAAGGATTCTTATGTCATTTGACCCATGTGAGTCCCTAACTGAATAGATCTTTGCAGCCTACTAAGGGTGATAGCCTATCTTGTTTATAAATTACATATTAGACTATATAGAAACACTGAACTTTGAATACTATGTGCTAATGCGGAAATCTTAAACACAAGTACTAAGAAGAATAATGAAAAACTAAATAATGATTTCTATTAATCTTCTTTGAGTAATTACAGATTACTAACTATGAGATATGATTGTATGAAATATATACTGAACTCTGTTGTCTAACTATGCCATGAGGGATCCTTTTATAAACCAAGGATAACAACTAACAGTTTACAAATAACGAGTAAAAGATAAATAAATATCTTTTCCTAGAATTTCTCATACATATCTCTTAAAACGGGTACTAACTATATTTCTACTAACAGTATAAACTATCTGATCAGGTACTTATACACTTTTAGGTCAGTTACAAATTATAACCTATAGGTACTAACTTTTATTACTAACAGGTACTAAGTTTAGGGAAAAACTAATCTCCCACAATCCTCCCTTTCTTAAACATGAATGTTGAACTCCTATTTACCTTTTTTTATGTTTCTTCAGGTTTACTCTTCTTAAATTTATAGAGGATGTAATCCAAAAATCACTTTAACATATCTTGATCTTTAATCACTATCCATCATTCAAGCAGAAAACTTTGTCTTCTCAGGCAAACACATCTACATTCTTTTCAGCCAACTATCCACACTAAGTTGGCTTTGTAGTTTTTGCGCAAACTACCAGCCTATAAACGGTTTTGTTGTTTCCTTTACCAGTATCACGTTGATTGGGATAGTTAACTCTTTATTTCAAAAATATGGTGAGTTAATTACCATACAGTTTTTGGTAAACTGTCAACCATCAATGGAATTGATTTGTCTTTACCAAATATCGTTTGCTTTTGGACTAGCCAATGCTTCATTGCCATAACATGGTGCATTGATAAACCATATAGTTTTTAGCAAACTATCAGCTATCAACAGATTTGAGTAGTCTTTACCAAGAACTGTTTGATCTTGGACTAGCCAACTCTTCACCAATGAAGCAAGGTGAGTTGAAAACCCTACAATTTTTGGTAAATTGTCAACCATAAACGGATTTGAGAAGTCTTTACCACAAGCCGTTTGCTTATGGACTAGCCAGTTCTTATGCCTATTAAGCATGGTGAACTGATGACCATTTGTTGTGTGGTGGTTAGCCAACACTCAAACCCTTCTCAATTCCATTCACAACATCATTCTTTATCTATCTGTTGCTTAATAAATCTTATCAAATCAAGAGCAACAGAACTTTCTCTTTCAACTTCCAAACCAAGATCAAGCATCCTTTGCAATAAATCTTTTGAGAGAGGATATCTTCTTTCAACCAATATATGAATAACTATCCCATCCTCAAATTCCAGTATGCAGACTCCACAAGATTCATACAACCTCCATGTGACAATCTTCCAATCTTGTTGACCACTCCAGAAGTCACTTTGTTCATTTCCTTCTGTTGAGGATTCCATCATAATCTTCAAGTCTCCCCAAAGAATTAATGCAAATCCATCTAATGTAACTTCTGAGTACTGCTCCTTATCAAGTCATACAAAATTATGAAATAGATCTTGCATATAAAAATATGAAGTACCTCCATCGAGATAGTTGAATGCCGGAAATTCCCATTCGGCTCTGAGATAAACAAAGATAATCTCACATTTGCTGGTGATGTTACCTTGTTCAATCTAGAAATAACTGATTTCCTTCTCACTATTATCTCACCGATCTAGATACTCACAAAATGTAACAATCTTCAGGCATTTTTTATGTTCATCATCACTGTCAACATCCGATTGAGATCTTTTCTTTTTCCTTGCAATCATTTTGATATGACCACCCTTTCTTTTCTTAGTACCTTCTTCTTCTTTATCCTCCTCCTTGACACTTTCATTCTTAGAAGAATCAATCCCTTTTTCATTCATCTTTTTGATCAGTCTTTCATCTTCAGCAGACCCAATAGAAATGAAATCTTCATCTGACCTTTTAATCTTTTCATATCAGGCTTGTATTTCCTCAAACTTCTTGTTTTCAAATCAGAATGCTTGTAGTTTCATACCTGCTTCATAGTCATATTTTGATTTCTCAGTTGCTTTCTTTGTAGGTGTATGTCCCTGATAGCTTCTCTGATCTTATTGAAGCATGAATTTTCTTTTAGCACAGCATGGGCAATTGTGTCATGAAGGAATTTTGCTCTTTCTTCTATTGTAAATTGCTCTCTTTCTTCTTCTTGAAGTTTTTCAGCAAGAAGTCTATCAGCCTCAATTCTTGCCTTTATGTCATCATAATTTCTTATGAGGGACGCATCTTTGGCTAGCTTCTTCTTCAGCTAATCTTTTTCTTTCCTCTTCACCTTCCCATTCTTCTTGTACCTTCCTAGCCATTTCTTCATCACTGGCAAGCTGCTTAAACTTCTTTTCAGCTTCAAGAATACCATCAGATTCACTTTCAGACTCATCATCCTCTTCAATTTTCTTTTTCCCTTTGTCTTTTGGATCAATCTTTAGGAAGAGGCTTTAATGTCAATAATGATCTAGTTGAAGTAGGCCTAGGTCTCTCAGTCTCTTCAATATCCTTAAACTCTACTCCTTTCTCCTTCTCTCTTGAAACTGCTTTGGCTTGGCTCATGTTGTGAGATGAAAACCTGTGCTATTGTTTCATCTTCTCTACAATTGTTAAGAACGTAGGTGTTTGGTAGTTTGAGTAGCACCTTCATATTTTCAGTTTGATCTTCCAGTGCCTTCATATGTTTATCGTGGTACTATCTTTCTCCTTGTCGGTACTAACTTTGGATTCGTCAGTACTAACTATTGGTCTGTCAGTACTAACTTTTTCCTTGTCAGTACTAACCTTTTGTTGAGCAGTACTAAGTACATCTTCAGTACTAAGTACATCTTCAAGCCATTCTCATATCTCTTCATCACTACAGCTCTTGTCCTCCCAGATCTTGGCATCCTCAGTCCCATTATTAAATCAAATGTATCTTCAGGGAAACTCCATCAAATAATGGATCTGTATGGACTGATTGGTTAAGCTTGGCCAGACTTCCCTCCCTTTTTTGGAATACTTACTTCCTTTTGCATCCAGTTTTTACTTATAGGGATCTCTTTCCTACAAGCTTTGCTTCAATGAGACACTCTTCATCCATGCTCTGTGGTGTGTGATAACAGGTTTGGCTTGCTTCTTGAGCTTCTTGATCTGTGCCTTAAAGTGTTGAATTTCCTTGGCTTGATCTGAAACTTGTGTACACAAAGAGATACAAAGATCATAGACACTTTGGAGTGTCATGTCACCCCCATTCCCTGAAAGGGATTTATCACTGTATGACTGACCTCCATGATTCCTACCAGAACTTTCTGGAATAGAATCAGGAATAGTGGTAGAAGGTGAAGGTCTAGGGGATGGGTCAGACTGAGGGTCAACAGTTGCTACACTTGGGTGAGGAGGAGAGGGTGTAGGTTGTGCTTCAGATGGTCTTTCTGAAGGAGCACCCTCAACCTCAGTTGGTTGTACTATAACAACCCAAGAATTTTCATCAATCTATTTTACTATGATCACAATTATACGGGGAAATTTTTCGCTTTATTACATTACTTGCATTGTTAATATCTCATTAAGCAAGGTAACTTGCATAACTAAAGTAGACAAGCTCACGACAAATCCTATCTCATGGCATCCTGTACTTCATATATGTCAGGACAAAAATCACAATTATGTCAAGTCAAATCATCATATCCTTATTACAAAGCTTACATTAATTCCTATAATGTACCATTTAACGTTATATCCAAAAACGGGCTTGTAAACGGTTATCGTATACATCTAACCTCTAAACTTCCTTGAAGTTTAATATCTAAAGTGAATGTACAAGCTACTAAAGCATATATACAAGTAATATAACATTTCATTTGAAATATAAACTCCCTCCAAGTCAAGTACAAGTTTTCAAAGCACAATGTACAAGTCATTAAGCATGACATCTAAAATAGCCGTTTTACCTCCGTTTTCATTCTAATTTCTTCACCAATCACTTGTGTCACATGCTACTTCACTCCATTATACAATATACAATGTGTAAACCCTAATTATTCTATTCATAATCTTTCATACACATTTTTACTCTTAAAACCCTAATACAAAAGTCAGAAACCCTAACCCGAGCAAAATACTAAACCATGACCCGTTTCTTCATTTTTATCCATTGTAAACCTAAACCAACTCTCAAATAAGTTTTAATAACTTAATTTATAACATTATCAATCATTTTCAAACATCATTCCATCATCATTTCATCATTCTACTTCAATTACACAAGAAATAAATCCAGGAAACCCTAATTGTACCCTAATTGTGATTTTGACCCGTTTACTCATTTTCAGACCATCTCATTCTCAAGTAAGCAACCAAGAGTCATTGTAAACCCATAAAATGAGTTTACAAACCTTTATCCATCATTAACCATCCTTGCTTCAACAATGTACGAGAATTACAAAGCTAGAAAACCCTAAAAGCCTTATATGAACCCTAATTCCAAGCTACGGCTTATTCTTTCAATTTCAACCCATTTTAACTAAAACCAACGATCAAACTTCATTGATAATACTTTATTTAAGCTCTAGGATCTGTATTCCATCATTTCCAATCAATAATATTCGAATTATAAGCAAAGAAAGTCAAGAAAACCCTAAACCGTACCAAATGGAACCCGTGACCTCATTTCGTCATTTTTAAACCGTTTTAACCCAAACCAATTGCTAATCTTTGCTAATAAACTTATTTACAGACCTTAAGATCATATTTTAACAATCCTTGATCAATGTGTTCGAATTATAAGCAAGAAAAACTTGTGAAAACCATGCCGAGTCCAAAACAGACCCGCACCCCATTTTTGGCTTCTTTAACCCATTTTAACCCTAACCATGTGCAAGGCACTTGCTTAAACTTCTTCTAGAAACCTTGGAGCAGCTTACAAGCACCTTGATTCATTTCTTGGCTAAAAATCAAACCACATCTCCTCCTTTTGAACCATATAAGCCGCGGCACCACTAGGACTCAAGATGTGGCTCTTTAATGTTTACTCGATATGAAGGTGTGGTTTGCATAGTGTGATGAGAGGATTTTAACGCTCAGTATTATTGGTAAGCTATGTAGTTGTGAGGCTCGGATAACCTTGGGTTTATCTAGGAGTAAACTTCTACTAGCAAGGAAACTATAATTTTGAGGGGTGAGTCAACTCCAAAATGCTATTACTTATGATTTGTATCAGAGGACGGGAAGGTAAGCTAGCTAAGGTCCAGAAGAATATTAATGTATGGATTTTAAGTATGTTTGATGCCTGGGACACCAAAGAGAAGGTATGTCAGAAATTGGCTTCGTTGATTCGCAAGATTGGTATGAAAAGAGGACAAGGAGCTGGATATTTGTAAGACGAGAGTTCTAAAATTTGCTGCTGTGATGAGCGGACAGTTCAATCTCCAAATATTTGCTACGGAAATGTCAGCACGGTGTTGACAGAGGATGTGGAGTTGAGGGCTGTAAGTGCTTAAGAGTATCTGCGAGTTTAATGTAGGGATTTGGTACTACTCAAGACTAGACACTTGATATTTTGATTCGATTTTGCTATGCGTAATGCATTATTCCCGGAGGATCCCGCAGGCCATGGGTTCTTTACCACTCGCGTTGGTAGAGTGCCTAGAGTCCTCCGAGAGCATCTATGCAGTATCTTGTTATGAAGTTAGGAATATGTATGTGTAATGGAGTGTTCTCCGCCAGAGGTTAAAAGAAGCAGATGGAGATATGAAGCAGCATATACACGGTGGACATGGTTGTACCTGGGAGGTTAAATATGGCATATCGGCCTGGGGAGTGTGTAGTGGTTCACAATGCAGAGGAACTACCAACCCCACATGGTTAATATGCTCAGCACAAGTTATGGACTAGTATTTTGATCCGTAGAAATTTTATCCGTACGAATTGAGAACGTAAATGTTGGTATTACTGTTTAAATGAAGTGCGAAGGTTGCAAACTTCTAGGTTCGTTTGAAGTAGTGTTCTTATCCTAAGTATGGGGGGAAAGCAAGTTTCCCCCAAGATATAGTGAAATAAGGCAAAAATAAAGCCTTCGGTAAAAAAAAGATAATAAAAAGAATGATGTGAAGGAATAAGTTGGATGTATTACGGATAAGACGGATTATGCTTTTATTACAAACCTTTTTCAACAAATAATAAATAATATCACTAAATACATTACCTCTTTTAATGTTTATGTTTGATGCTTACGCCATGTCGGTGAAATTTAATTTTTTGTACAAGCTTATGTTAATTTGAACATTTCATGACTGCGCGTATGAGTAACTTCCGTTTACTATCCATTTTACTAAATTAAGCAAGTGTGAAAAAGAAACTTATCTATAAAAATTCGTGAGTTGCTTTGTGACGTTATCTATGCTTGTGATCATTAATTTGTTTTGTTAAAACAAAATACTTTCTCTTTGATTGCTTGAGGGCAAGCAATAAGCTAAGCATGATGGATTTGATAACGCTCCAAATATACATAAACTATCCCTTGAAAATACATTAAATATATATGTTAACACATGAAATATTGCAAAGTTTACTTGTTTGTTGTGTAATATTCATATCAGGTGCAAGAATGAAGAATAGGACTAAACGTGCAAAAGAATCCCGTTAAATACATTAACGGTCGTTATATGAAGAATCTAGAAGAGAATTTAAAGAAGAGTTAATGAACAAGGCCAAAGTGAGACGCACATTTTCCTTGTGCGACGTACTTCAAGACGAAGTAAATGTCATTTATTTAAACACGAAGTGCGGCGCACCATTTTCCTTGTGCGGCGCACTTCTCCTGCAGTTACTCCCAAGTCATAAATGATGGCAATTATTGTGCAACCTTTCACTCCCTAAATTTTAGCAACTGATGCACCATCCTCAAGTATAAATAGAGCACGATTTTGGAGGAGAAAATCATCTCTTGAAGCATTCTTCTGATCCCATTCTTCATTCTTACCATCTATAATAGTTAGGAAATTGTTCTTAGGGAATTGATGAAAAATAAACCTTATTCTTCATCACATTCTAGGTTTTAGTAGAGGAAAGTCCCATTTGATCTCAGAAGATTGTGTTAAGAAGGCGTTATAGTGGTTATAGTTGAATTTTTTAGTTGTTGGAATTATTGTTCAAAGGAAACTCTTGAGAATCAATATATTTTGCTACTAAGTTTGGTATAAACATGTTTCCCTTCTTTATTATTATGAATTCTGAATTGATCATGCTTGTTATGTGTTTTGAATTGATGATTATAGAGTAGTTTAACATGTTTGTTTGGGGATCATGAGGGAATTATGGATTAAACTTGGATAACTTAATGAATTTTTAAAATTATCAATATAAACTTGATGTTTTTACACTTGGACTTATTAATCATCATTTGATGATCATTTTAGTCCGAATATATGTCGAAAGACTCCGGCTAAATGCTTGATTTCCAAGTTGTTTGTCTATGACAACTAGATGCTAGCCTTGTGAGGATTGGCTAACAAAATGATCATTAACCAAGGGTAAAAGGGTTTAATGCTTAACCTCATGTCTAACGAACTTGGTTAAGAAAGTTCATATTCATATTTTCTAAACTTGAATCGATCTTAAAGCATTTTTGTAATCAAAAGTAAAGGCCGAAAGGATTTTTGATTATAATAAATAGACAATCGTTTTAGTAAACTATCCGTTTCTTTAATCGATTGTACTTTAATTCTTGAATCATTATCCATCCAAGTTTATCTATATTTGTTCTCGTACCCCCAAACAACATCATTTTATATCTTGAATTACCTTGAAATCTTTAGATCGTGACAGTCTATAAGATTGACCCTTTTCGTAATATAATCGACTCTCTTTAGAATACCCAATCCCGTAGAACGACCCGATCTTACCCTAAACCTATACTATAAACGGGGGTTTATACTTTACCCGTGTGTTAGTTGGAAATTGGATAAAACTAGTATTATAAATTTAAAGCTTTAATAACACATCAAAGTTTTTGGCGCCGCTGCCGGGGATTGATTTCATTCTTGAATTAGTCATTTTTATATTACAAAATAAAATTTTCAAAATCGCCGTACATTTTTCTGGAAAACTAAACCTATTTTTTACAGAAAGTGCGCCCCACATAACCATTGTGCGCCGGTTTTCTGCAAAAACTCAGAAGTACGCCGTACTTCAAGCAAGTACACCACACTTCTTGCCCCTTTTAAAAACAAAACCAGTTTTTCAAAGGAAAAGAAAATCAAAACCAAAAACCCCAAACTGTAAATTGACCATTTGAAAATGTGGAATTTGTTCCTTGTGTTCATAATAGTCAAAATCTTGTATTATCGTAATTTATACATTAAAAAAAACAAAAAGAACTATTTGATAGCTTGCTTATTTAAATTTCTAAATGCCTGTATATATCTCTGTTGATCCCACGCCTTGATCGATTCTTTACGTAGTAAAGTGTTTGTTATCTTGGAAGAATCCAAAATAACAAAGATTGAGACTTTGTATGTATACCAAAGTGTATGCAGAATCTACACTTGCTACTTAGAGGTGCTTTATCAATAAAACGTGATAACTAAACAAACAATGAACAATGAAAACACTGTTTCAATATTATTAGAATAATACGAGTACTCTTGTAGTACTGGGGTTACAAACCTTGAAGCTATTACAATTTTTCTCTCTAAGTATTTTTATCACTTGAAAAGTATATCTATTCTATAAAAACTTAGATCTCCCTTTATATAGAACATAAAGGGAGTCCTTTACAAAGATAAAAGCCTATCTTTTAGGATCAGTTATAATTCAAATATAAACATCCTGAAATAATCTCCATTCATCCTTATCTTCAATTCAGCAGCTTTGACCATCAGCAATACTAACTCTTTTCTACTAGCAGTATTGATTAACACTGGCAGTACTAAGTTTGTACTGGCAGTACTAACTCCATTAGTACTGTTGGCAGTATTAAGTCTTGTGAAGATTTATTCCTAACAATCTCTTATTTGCTAAGTGTTGCTTACTTGACTTTGATATCATGCAAAATAAATATAAAAATAAAAACTTAAAAAGAATTAGAAAATTTTGTTTGATGATAAATGTGCTTTAAGAACTTGATGTTTGGTATGTTTAATAGATATTTAGGACATAATAAAAATAAGAAACATAAAAATGCTAAAATTAGAAATTTTAAAAGACTTAAATCTCAAAAAGTACGCCGTACTTTTTATAAAGTGCGCTGCACTTTCTTGGCTGAAACTAAACAGAATGCTTATTTCTTTGTTTTTGAACGAGAATTGCTTAAACTTAAAAATGCTATTTGTTTATTAATAATATTTAAATGTAAAAAGGTATTGTTATTTGTTTTAACTAACCAACTAATGTTTGTTTTAATGTTATCTTATTTTATAAGAGTTATGGATCCAAATTCGAGTCTTGGAAAAATTTTCTTAGGAGAAGACGTCGTTGTAATTTTGAGTGACAAAGTTGAAGGATCTGAAGACTGAAATTATCCAGAATTTCAAGATACTGCTAACAGTGGACAAAAGAAGGCTGTGATTTTTTACCAGAACCATATCACCAATCTAGACTCCACTCTTGGGTACCGAAGAAGTTAGCGATAGATTCGTGGCTCCTTGTTTTATCAATGGGCTGGAGGCTTATGATGGTGAGATTAATGTTGGAGTAGAGGAGAACATGATCTCAAACGAATATGCAGTAAAGCTATGCTTGGAACATGAAGTTAAAAGAGGAAACAAAGTGGTTAAGAAGGAAATCATTGTTGCACTAAGAGGTGAAATCTATTTTATGAAGTTCATTATCAACCCAGAAAAAGATGACGTTGAACCTGGGGTGATTTTTAGTAGATCATTCTTACGCATGACCAAGGCAATTACTGATTTCGGGGTTGGGACCGTCATAATATACCCTGATATTGATCCATTCTTAGAAGAAACCGAAGAAGAAGAAAAGAGTAATGATGATTGAGACCATTTGCTTGATTTTAACATAGATGATATACCGCTGTTGGATGAAGAAGGATTTCCTTCATTCGTATGCAAAATGGGGAAGAGTAGCCGTAATAAGAAGCAGGCAATGGAAAACCTTAACTTTTTCTATCAAGATATAGGAACATCTTCATCAGTTGGTGGTCATTTAACTCAAGAAGAAGCAGCTAAAGAAGCATTAGCAATCAGAATGAGCTAAAAGTTTTGCTTTTAGAGAGGGAAAAAGGGACCTTTATCTCAAGACAATAGCTTGATCATGACAAATATAGAAATTCTCGATGATGTTAGAAAGACAAGGTAGAATTAGATGGAAAGAATTGTTATAAGAGAAGATGAAGCAGTTTTTAAAAGGATAAGGGTGGTGAGGTCATTAAAGAAAAGCAACCCTAGAGCATTCATATTTCCCATAAGACTAGAGGGACATGTTAACGAAAATGCGTTAGCAGATAATGGGTTAGATATAAATACTATGCCTTACCAAATCTATGAACAACTAGGGAGAGAAGATATGAATAAGGTGGATAGAGGAATCACGATGATAAATCACACTCAGGAAGAAGATATATGGATACTTACAAATGTTCTCTGTCAGGTAGGGGTCACTACCTTAATTGCTAACTTTCTAATCCTGGATATTCCAATTAATCGTGATTCACCAATAGTTGTTGGTCGTGGATTCCTGCGTACGATTGATGGCATAGTCAATACTCCGAAGAGACTTTTCTCGACCTTTGATTGGGTTGTCACCAAATCTTTCGTGCTGCAAGATTAGATGTTATGAGAAACGCAGAAAGTGATAGTGACGACGAGGAAGATTTCCAGATTAAGAGAAATAAGTTTGGAGCACCGATATATGGCCCAAAACCTGCTCCCTGTTGACACTATACCTATACAGGAAGATCCAATCATCAGAATATACATACAGTTTTTACCATTCTGAAAAATTAGTGTGTGGAATAAGGCAGTTAGTTTCCTTGGCTCGTTACCAGTGCCATTAAAGCAAGTCAACTAGAAGCCTGATTATAAGGGTTTGTATACTAAAGAAGAAGAAGCGAATGGACAATGGTGTACTAAGATAAGATTGACTCATCCATATGGAAATATTTATCTACAGGGATTCACAACGAAGAAAACGGACAGAGAGTTATCAAAATACCACAAGTTGAGTGACATCATGTCACCCAACTGGTTTATGGAATACAAAAGTGGAACTAGTTGGATTAAAGGAGTAGCTATATACTCCCGTTTTTTACATTTTTGTTTATGTTTTAAAAAATAAACTTTGTTAAATCAATATATGGAATTAAATTTGCTGTACGGATATAATCGATATGTGTAATTATTATTATCATGTATATGAGGATTTGAAATATGTTTAATTTGTAGTTTATATTTGGTCCTCTTTGTGTTTTCTTAGTGTGCAAATTTAAGTTTATATAAATAATATAAATATAATATATATAAAGGAAAAGTAACGTGCCTTTGGGAAGTGCGCCGCTGTTTTTGAACGGTTTCCTTAGATAAGTTTAACCAAACACGATTCTAAATAATTATATATACACACAACTAACCAAAACCACTAGGGTTCTCACAGAAACAAAGAATTTTTTTTTCAAAGATCAATCTACCAAGTTATTAATCATGCCTATGGTATGTTTATTTCATTCCTTAACTTATTTATTATCAATTTATTTAAATTTCTTGTCCATTAGGGTTTATAATAATTAGATTAGAGAAATTTAAATCCATTTTTCGTATGAACAATTGACCCTTTAAATTAGGATATTTAGAAGTTATTTGACACATGCATACTGGATATTGATTAATCTAAAAACACTATTCATATTATGAATTTACATTTAAAAATAAATTGTTTGAAGATCATAAAAAAATTTCATCAGCCCAGAAAGTACGCCGGTTTTGCTTTGCCTATTTTCCATAATGTACGTCGCACTTCAGGGAAGTACGCCACACATTTTACATCAGAATGCAACAAAATGTTTTAAAAACCATCAAAACCATGACCATTTATACCAACTCATTTCAAACATTACAATAACTTTATTGTTGATTATTTTTGATGTTTAGACTACGGGAACACACGATGATGAGGCTGGATCATCAAGATCCAAACGCCCTAGAAAACATGAAACCGTGGAAGAAGTATTGCTTCCACAAGTTCACCATGATTTCTTGCTATGGGAAGGATGTAACAGAGATGCAAAGTCTAGGTACAACACTAGATTAGCCTAATTGTTTCCTAGACACATTTATTCGCCTTGTGTCGTGAACTGGCATGTGCTAGACAGAATGGGTTGTGATGGAGAAATTGATGACATGTTAAGGATTAGGTTACGTGAAGCTGGATCGGATGAAGATATATTTACTTCGGTGGCTTGGATTAGAGCTTTTAATATCAATAAACTAATTTATGCAGAGCTTTGCCATGAATTTTATTCGACTTATGAATTTGATGAAGTGTGTGTTGATGATGAGTTGCAAAAAAAGAAGATTATCAAGTTTAGACTTGGTGGACGTGCTCATAGTTTAACCTTGTTGGATTTACTTGAAGGTTGGGACTATATCAAGCGGTTGAGCTTGAGGAGGAAGGTTTTAATGTTTATTTTGAAGGAGTTTTGCATAGTGGTGAGCATTTTATCGCTCAGGATTATTGGTTAAGTATTAGTCGAGATGAAAACCTTGGTTTATCTAGGAGTCATACTTCTACTATCAGGAACCCAATTTTAAGGGTGATTCACAAAATTTTTTTTATGGTTTGTGATCAAAGGGACGATCTGGTATGATAAGTTCAAATGAATGATTTATGGCTTCATTAAGTTATATGTTTGATGCTAGACAACCCAATGGGGTATGCGAAATGTTAGAAAAAACCCAAAACCACCACACCACCCCCCTCCCCCAACACCTGAATTGGGTGATTGGAAGATGGATGAAGAGGAAAAGAGCTAGAACTCAAAAATAAAGTCAAATTTGCTGTGGACAGTTTATCTCAAAGATTGCTAGGAAGTGCAGGGTGTTGACATAAGATGTGGTTAGGAGTTTGAGTGCTCTAATTTAATGTAGATATTTGGATACGATTACACTTAGAGATTTGATTGACTCTAAGGATAAGCTTATTCTCGAAGATGCACAGCCGGGTGTACCTAGAGTTGTATTAGGAACACAAAAGTGTTGATCACTTCCTGATGATATCAGTGTATAGCTCCGTTGAGTAATTTTTGGAAACTTACATAGTTAGTTAGCTAAGGCCCATGAATAAACCCATGCAAGCCCAAGCCCACATGCTATGTAGAAGTATTTATACACCTCTCCATGCCTTGGAGAGGTGGTTGGTTGCTTATTTTTACACACTTTAATATATGTTTACTTTCTCTCTCTAAGTGTTCATCCAACCCTCTCTCTTACTAAAACAATCTCTTTCCTTCTCATCTAGTATGTTATTAGATTAGTCTATAATTGGTATCAGAGCCATGGAGTGGTGTGTTTAGATTTTGTGTTTACTTGTTTGGTTCGTGTGTTTTACTTCTAAAAAGGTTGCGTCTTTTGATTTTTTTCTTGTTTTCTAAGCTTAGTTCCACACTAATGATATTACATAGGTAGCTTTGATTCTAGTATCTGGATATAGGTGTGGCGTGCTTAGATTCATAGAAAAATCTCTTATTTTGTGTCATTTGGGTTCGTTAGCTTTATAAAGGTCAAAATCTTGATTTTAAATTTTTTGGCTTAAAAACCTTAAAGTTTTCATTTTTCTTGTCCCTATAGGCTTGGTAACACTTTTTGTACAAAAAATTTCGGAAAAAAAAATCGTCAAAAACGTATCTTTTTTAGTTTTTGAAAAAGTGGGAAATATATACAAAAATACACAATCATTTACCTTTTCATTGACTACAACCGAACGAAGTTATTTCAGTATGGTGTACCGATCTAGTTATTGTTAGTGTGATTTTCTTACTAAATATTTCGAATTAATCGAAAGCTTCGGTTTTATTCTTAAGAAATCTAGTCCAAGTATACCTAGAGTAGTCATATACTATGACTAGGGTGTAACGATTTCCTCCGTAGCTCTGTACGGCGGATAGACCAAAAAGATCCATATGGAGAAGTTCTAAACATTTAGTCGTTGAGACTACATTCTTAGCTTTGTGACTAGCGTGAGCTTGTTTTCCAATTTTACAAGCATCACAAAAATGTTGATCAAACTTAAGCTTAGGTAGGTTCCTAACTAATTCCTTAGAAGCTAACGATTGAATGAGACGCATATTTGCATGACCTAATCTCCTATGCCACAAAGTGGAATTATCATCAATCGTTGCTAGACAAATTTGATCCTTAGGCTTATTTCCTAATTTCATCACATATAAGCCTTTCTTCCTAATACCTCTACCTATCACTTTACCGTCCTTAGTGATTTCACTATCATGTTCAGAAAAAGTTACTCTACACTTATTATCACATATTTGTCCTATACTTAGCAAGTTGAATCCTAGATTATCAACATGTTCTACATTATCTATTTTAAGAGAGTCATTAGAAATCGTACCTTTGCCAATGATGTTACCGCGAAGATTACTACCAAAAATAACGTTACCTCCATTGTATGCCTTGTAAGTGGAGAAGAGCTTTCGGTTGCCCGTCATATGTTTGGAACATCCGCTATCCTTGATCCATTCGTCGGGCTCCAAATCGACTCCAAGGCATATCTCATTTGGTGCTTGAGCTACAAGACATGTCTCGTCTTGGATCTTTTCATCATCTTCTTCACCGCTATCGCTCCAAGAACCTCCAACAAATGCTCTTTGGTTCTTGTCTCTCGGTGGCTTTGGACATTCTCCAATAAGATGATTTGGATCTCCGCATCTAAAGCACTTCCTTTCACTTTTGCCGTTTTTGTCGTCTCGGCTTCTTTGAAAGGTCTTTTTGTCGTTCCGAGGTTGTCTCACGAATCTACCTCTTCTCTTAAAGAACTTCTTGAAGTCTCTTACCGCCATGGCGTACTCTTCGTCTTCACTACCGGAAGTCGAACACTCTTCATCACTAGATTCTTTCTTAGCCTTTAAAGCAAGAGATTTCCTTTCAACTTTTGCTTTGACTATTTCGGAATCTTTCTTGATGATCATCTCATGGACTTTGAGGTTTCCAATGAGCTCATCAAGAGATAGTGATGTTAAGTCTTTTTGGGGGCCGCCAGATCATTAAGGGGCCGCCTATAATTATGGGACTTCCATCAGAACACGTCTTTTTATGAGATTTCACAAATTTTATTTCCTTAGTTCCACTAGATGATGCTTCAAATGAATTAAATCCTAAACCTAATTTATCACTGGAGGGTTTTTGATTAAATAACATTTCATTCAAGCAATGTGTACTTTTTTCAAATTTGTTTAATCTAGTAGATTCTTCTTTGAGCATTTCACTTTCAATTTTAAGTGTATGACACATTGCACAAATTCGCTAATCAACTCCCTTGTTTTTCTCGAGTGTGGATAATCTATCTTTTAATTCTCTAAGCTCATTTTCTAGACTATTTCTAATAGCTTTTAACCTTATGTTCTTAGTGATTATCATTAAACTCATTTTGCACAATTTTATCAAAATTCATTTGTCTAAAGCTAAATTCAACAATTGATGAGTTTTCCATACACTAAAGTAATAAAAAGAAGATTCGGAACAATACCTCATTTGTACTTGAGCTACAAGACCAAGTCTCGTCTTGTCTTTTTCAACAACGTTCTTCACCGCTATCGCTCCAAGAACCTCCAACAAATGCTCTTTGGTTCTTGTCTCTCGGTGGCTTTGGACATTCTCCAATAAAATGATTTGGATCTCTGCATCTAAAGCCCTTCCATTCACTTTTGCCGTTTTTCTCGTCTTGGCTTCTTTAAATGTCTTTTATGGTCGTTCTGAGGTGTTCTCACGAATCTACGTCTCTCTTAAAAGAACTTTCATGAAGTCTCTTAACCTACCGGGAAGCCATGGGCGTACTCTTCGCTTCACAATCGGAAGTCGAACAAAACGCTTCAATCACAAGATCTTTCTTTAGCTTTTGAAAGCAAGAGATTTCCTTTTCAACTTTGTTGCTTTGAACTATATCAGAAACTTTCCATGATGATCATCTCATGGACTTTGAGGTTTCCAATGAGCTCATAAAGAGATAGTGATGTTAAGTCTTTTGACTCTTCAATCACCGTGACCTTTTCTCTCCATTTAGGATGTAGAGCTCTAAAAAACTTCCTTACGTAGTTCTTACTAGAGTAACCTTCATCAAGAGCTTTAAGACTAGTAATAATAGTATTAAATCTAGTAAAAGCACTATCTATAGATTCGTCTTCGGAAATGACGAATTGTTCATATTGTTGAACCAAAAGGTCGATCTTATTATCTTTGACTTGGCTATTACCTTGATGGGTGATTAACAAAGTTTTCCAAATTTCTTTTGCCGTATTACACATGAAAATTCGTTCATATTCTTTTCTAGGCAAAGCATTGTAAATAACCATTTTGGCTTCATTATTTTTCACAAGCCTTCTTTTAAGATCATCAGTTTGTTTTTCAAAAGGGACAACCTCATCAAGTTTGGTTTCTGGATTTTGAATAATAGGTTGAAAATCACCATTTGTAATAACATGCCAAAGATCTAGATCTTTTGATTTAACATATGTCTCGAATCTATTTTTCCAATAAATAAAACTATCACTTTCAAAAAGTGGTGGTCTTTGCATAGATTGCCCTTCTAATATTTTGTTGGAAATCCTATAGATTGATCCAAGCTTTTAAATACAATATATTTAAAAAAGATCTTGAGTGACCTTGCTCTGGTACCAATTGTAGGAAACTAGAAGGGGGTTGAATAGTTTACTGGTTAATTTACCGTTTTAAAACTTTGCTTAGAAAATTGTTAGATTCGAGTTATATGTCAATCAATCAACAATATGAATCACAACTAAATATCTAATATAATGAACTAAGTAAGCAATAACCATAAAGGAGATAGAGAAAGAAACGATCAAACCAAGACACCAAGATTTATAGTGGTTCGGCAAACAAAGCATCTCTTCGTCCCTACTCCACTCCCCCGAGTACTCCACTCGAGATATCACTATGTCAACAAGCACCCTTTAGCCGGAGAGATAACCGTTTTACCTAGCGTCGCTTACTTTCTTTTTCGACACTAATCTAGATGTCGAGTCCTAATCTTAGCTAGAACCAATCTAAGACTTCACTAAGTCTTTACATACTCACAAGATATATACCCTTGAACTTTCTGAAGTCCAAAATGTCTTCCATCAAATGGAACAGGCCGTGGAACAACATCGTTTAGAGTTAAAACATTTGAAGTTAAAATGAATTAATTTTTGAACTAAAACGAACGACTCTTGGAACAAGTTATTAGCACAGATATCGTGAACACTATTGTGAATTCTTCTGTGGATATTACTCCTGTAAATGTGAATGAATGTAAAAAGTGTCTCAAACTTAAGACTGAGCTTCTCAACAAAATGGATTTCATTGAAAAAGAGATTTACGATAAACTGTTCAAAAGTTTTACCACTCTTGAAAAACATTGCATCTCTTTAGAAGTTGATAGTCAACTTAATCAGGAAATTTTTCAAAGGAACAATTTTGTTTCCAATCAAAGTGCTTCAAGTTTTGATCAATTGTTTGAATTAAATGAATTGAAAGCTCAGTCCCAAGAGAAAGACACAGTCATCAAGAAGTTGAAAGAGAGAATTAAATCTCTAAGTGGAAAAATGAATAAGGATAAGATTAAAAAGGACTTAGAAGAGATTGAAACAATAAACATTGAATTGGATCGTAGGGTGTCAAAGCTTATTGCTGAGAATGAGCATTTGAAACAGACCTATAAGCAACTTTATGACTCGATTAAACCAGCACGTATTCGATCAAAAGAACAATGTGATGATTAAATTAATCAAGTAAATCTAAAGTCTGTGGAAATCTCTGATTTAAATGCTAGTCTTCAAGAAAAAGTTTTGGTAATAACAGATCTTAAGGATGATTTAAGGAAACTTAAAAGAAAAGCTCTAGTTGATAACGATGTTACAAAACACCCCAGTGATCCAGAAATGCTTAAGATTGATGTAGAACCCATAATCCCTAAATTGTTGAATAAAAAGACAGCTCACTCTGCCTATATAAGCACACTCAAGAAGAAGCTACAGTTCTTAGGGATCTAGTTGAACATGTTAAAACAAAATATCCACTAGATCATTCATTAGAATCTGCCTGTAGGTATGCTAAACTAATTCAGGAGTGGCTTACACACATTAGTAAAACCTGCCCGAGTGTCAACAATACTGATAGAAAATTAGTGGTTGTGACCCCAAAGAACAAGGACAAAAGAGTTAGATTTACTAAGCCCGTCACATCCTCAGGATACACAATCACCAAAACAGCCTCTACATCAAACCTAGTTTCTAACAAACCTATGTTGTCTTCTACAGGAGTAAAACCGTCTACTAGTGCTAGCGGATCACAGCCTTCAGGCAATACAAAGAAAGATAAGATTCGGCAAACACCAAGTAGTACTCAGAAGAATAAAGTAGAAGCCCACCCTAGGAAAGTTAAATCTAGTTTGAAAAATAAAGATTGTGTTGTTCAACCTAAAGGAACTGCTCATGTGCAGCATTCTAAGCTTAATGCGAATTCTGAACTTAAATGTGTTAAGTGTAATGGTTGCATGCTTTCTGATAATCATGATTTGTGTGTTCTTGATTTTATCAATAATGTGAATGCTCATAAATGTCGCAAGTGTTAATGAAAAGAAGTACATCCTCGTCATTGTTGGTGATTACTCTCGATTTACATGGGTTAAGTGCTTAAAGTCAAAAGATGAAGCTCCATATTTTATAATCAAGTTTCTCAAGATGATCCAAGTGCGGCTTAAAGTACCTGTCCGACGCATCAAAACAGATAATGGAACTGAATTTGTTAATCAAACTTTGCGTGAATATTATGAGAAGGTTGGCATCTCTCATGAAACATCTGTTGCTCGCTCTCCACAGCAAAATGGTGTCGTTGAAAGACAGAATCGTACGCTAATTGAAGCTGCCTGTCAAGTTGATTTTGCCAAAAAAGCTCGTTATTTATTATGGGCAGAGCGGTTGCTACCGCTGTTACACCCAAAATCGTTCATCATGACGTCTTAGTCATGCAAACACACAACTATGAGCTTTTTACCATGACAAACCCTCTCGACTATCATTTCTTCATGTTATTTGTTGCACTATGCTATCCGACAATGATATAAGAACTTGGGTAGTTACAACCAAAGGCTGATATTGGTATTTTCATTGGCTATTCACCCACAAAGAAAGTAATTCAAATTTACAATCGACGTACCAGACGAATCATTGAGACAATTAATGTAGATTTTGATGAGCTGACTACGATGGCTTCTGAACACAGCAGTTTAGGACCCCGTACTTCATGAAATGACTCCTGCAACAATCAGTTTAGGACTCGAGCCAAACCCTCCCCCTTTAACACTGTTTGTACCACCTTTAAGAAGTGATTGGGATCTCTTGTTTCAACCGCTGTTTGATGAATTACACACTCCTACACCTAGTGTTGATTACCCAACCCCTAAAGTAATTGCTCTAATTGCTTACGTAGTTGCTCTAGAACCCGTTGCATCAACCGGTTCACCTTCCTCAACAACAGTTGACCAAGATGCACCATCACCTAGTAACTTTCAAACAACACCCGAAACTCAATCTTCTATCACTCCTAACGATGTTGAAGAATACAATCATGACTTAGATGTTGCATACATGAATAATGATCCGTACTTTGGTATTCCAATTCTAGAAGTTCATTCTGATCAATCTTCATCATCGGATATTATTTATACAATTGTGCATCCCGATCACAAAATTTCTGAACACAATAGCAAATGGACTAAGGATCACCCACTTGAAAATATAATCGGTGAACTCGCTAGATCAGTTTCCACAAGGCTGTAATTACATGAGCAAACTCTTTTCTGTTACTACGGTGCTTTTCTCACTGCTGCTGAAACCAAGACGTATAAAGATGCTTTGACTCAATCCTGCTGGACCGAAGCAATGCAAGAAGAACTCAATGAGTTCGAACGCCTTGGAGTATGGGAGATCGTACCCCGACCAGATAAAGTTATGGTTATTACTTTGAAGTGGATCTACAAAGTGAAGCTAGACGAACTAGGAGGTATTCTAAAGAACAAAGCTCGGTTAATGGCTCGTGGTTACCGTTAAGAAGAGAGAATTTATTTTGATGAGTCTTTTGCTCCGGTTGCAAGATTAGAGGCTATAAGGATTTTTCTCGCGTTTGACGCTCACATGAACATGGTCGTCTACCAAATGGATGTGAAGGCTGCGTTTTTGAATGGTAATCTACGAGAAGAGGTTTATGTTAGCCAGCCGAATGGGTCTGTGGATCCAGATAACCCCTATCACATGTATAAGCTAAAGAAAGCTCTTTATGGGTTGAAACAAGCTCCACGCGCGTGGTATGACATGTTGTCTTCATTCCTGATATCCTAAGACTTCTCCAAAGGCTCAGTGGATCATACTATGTTCATCCGTAGGCAAGGAAAGGAATTACTCCTGGTATAAATATATGTCGATGATATTATCTTTGCTGCATCTACACCTAAACTTTGTGACATATTTTCTAAAATCATGTGTTCAAAATTTAAGATGACAATGATGGGCAAAATCTTATTTTTCTTAGGACTACAAATTTCTCTAAGTCCTAGAGGCATCTTTATTAACCAGTCAAAATATGCCCTTGAATCTTTAAAGAAATACGGTTTTGACTCTTGTGACCTAGTGGATACTCCCATGGTAGAAAAATCCAAACTGGATGAGGATAAAGAAGGGAAAGCAGTTGATCCGTTACATTATCGTGGTATGATTGGCACCCTCTTTTATCTCACAGCCAGTAGACCTGACCTACAATTTGCTATATGCATGTGTGCCCGGTATCAGGCTCATCCTACCGAAAAGCACTTACATGCGGTTAAAAGGATCTTTCGATATCTAAAAGGAACCGTCAATCGGGGACTATGGTATCCGAAGGATTCTTCAATTACACTAACAGCATTTGCATATGCGGATCATGCTGGTTGTCAAGATACACGCCGTAGAACATCTGGTAGTATGTAGTTTCTGGGAGATAGACTTGTTAGCTGGTCATCAAAAAGGTAGAAAAGTGCTGCGATATCTAGTACGGAAGCTGGATATATTGCTATGTATGGTTGTTGTGCTCAAATCCTCTAGATGAGATCACAGCTTACCGACTATGGCCTTGGATTCAATAAAATTCCAATGTACTATGATAACAAAAGCGCTATTGCCTTATGCTGCAACAATGTTCAACATTTTAGGTCGAAGCATATAGACATCAGATTTCACTTTATCAAGGAGCATGTTGAGAATGGGGTGATCGAACTTTATTTGTGTCAAAACGGAGTAACTAAATAGCGACATCTTCACAAAAGCCCTTGCAAGAGAAAGAATTGAATTTCTTATCAACAAGCTGGGAATGCGAAGTTTTACGCCGGAGACTCTGAAACACTTGACAGATGAAGTTGATGAATAGTGGTGGTACCTGTTTACATATCCTGTATCATATGTATAAATATATATATATATTAAAACTATAAAAACAAAATACAAAAATATAAAATTCATAAAATCAAAGAAAAAAATTAAAAAATGAGAAAAATATAAAAAGAGGTAATAATGGCATGTATCCTGAAAATTGATAATACTTACGGTCTTAGAAATGTCATTTAATAATGATACGAGGCTGTAAATGAAGTTCGAGCAGAAGTTCCAAATGTTTTCAAAACATGCCAAAAATGGCTTGCTATTATTTCAGATAGCAACCCGGTCATCATCTTAAAGGCAAGTATTTCAAAAAGAAAACTTGACCACAAAATGGGAATTTATTCTCGGGCATGGTCTACTTAATGACCATGCAAAGGCTTGTGTTTACTTTGCAACACAACCCGTGCTTCCTATGAACAATAAGTGTACGTGTCAGTGCGCTTATGTGTTAAAATAGATAGAGCGCAACAATTAAGGGGAAGAAATGTGAAGTATGTGCATACGAATGGTTGTTTATTTGGGGGGAAGCAATTGGGGGGAAGAACATCAACAACATCTCTACCTTTCAGAAGCAAGAACACCGTCATATTCATTCCTTCATATCTCATACTCAAAGTTCAAAGATACACTTCCGCAACTCTGATAAAACAAAGAACTTCCTCAAATCATCAAGTTGTTGGTCAAGACAAAAGTTCTACATGAGGAAGAGTGTAAGATGTCAAGAAAGTATGTGTATGTTGGTTAGAAGCTTCAAAAGATAAATCAAGATGGATTCACGGTAAAGAATGATGATATGAAAATATCTCAAAGGCAAAGACGAAAGAAAATGAAAAGATCAAGATCAAGATCACAAGAGCATGATTGGAACAAGACCACTATTACACAACAAGAATCAAGACAAACAAGATTTAAAGTTCAAAGATCAAAGTCACAAGAGAGATCTCAATGATCATCCTTTAGGGGGAGATTGTTACGAATAAGAAAATGATGATCATTAATGCAATCAAAGAGAGATCTCAATGATCGTCCCTTGGGGGAAGATTGTTAGGATTGATAAAAGTGACGATCTTATTGAGATAAAAGTCTTGTAATAAATAGAAAAATAATATTGTGTAATAGGGTAAGTGAAAGGCTTGTGACTAAAATAAAGTCACAAGACTCGGCTAAATAGAAAAAGTCTAAAAGACAAAGGGGCTAAATGGTAAAAGTCTAAAAGACAAGGGCTTTATGCTCATTATTGTAAAAGGGTATAAATACCCCTCTACCACCTCATTTGTTAGGAGTGTCTCTAGGTGTTTCTTAATCTCATTCTAATCTTTTCTCTAATTCTCCTCCTCCCTCTTTCTCTCTTTACTTTCTCTCCCTAGACTATACACTATATTGCTTATTGATCCTGAATTTCAGACCTAATAGAATATGTGGTTCCATATGCTTGTTTGGTCCATGATTAATGAATTCGTGTCTAAATGTTGCTATGATTTTGCCTAAAGGTTATCCTCATGTTAAGAGTGCTAGTATAAAAAAGTGTGAATGCAAAATCATGGTTGTGAATTTTTTGTGTGTGAAAACCCGAACTAGTCGTGTCCATTTAGGAACCGATCTAGTCCAGGTCCTTTTGGGAACCGAACTAGTCACATACCTTTGAGAACCGAACTAGTCGTGGAGTTAATGGACCGATCTAGTAGATTTCTTAAAGAACCAATCTAATCGTGGTGTTAATAGACCGATCTAGTGGATTTCTTAAGGAATCGGTCTAGACGTAGTGTTAATAGACCGATCTAGTAAATTCATTTGGGAATCGATCTAGTCCAGAATCCTTTGGAAACCGAACTAGTCAGTTCCATTGGAACCGATCTAGTCTAATTCATTTGGGAACCGATCTAGTCTACTTCCTTTGGTAACCGAAATAATCATGTCCATTTGAGAACCGATCTAGTAAATTTACTTTGGAAACCGAACTAGTTCATACATTGAGAACCGATCTAGTTATTCTCAAGGACCCGATCTAGATGTTCTCATTAAGGACCTGATCTAGTGAAAGCTTTAAGGAACCAATCTAATCGATATAGACCAAAAACACTTAAGATCAAAATTTCAATTTAAAAGCAAATTAAAACTTAACTTAGCAGGCTAATTAAAATTGGTTAATTATGCTATCTAAATAAGTTAAAATAAGCTTAAACACAAGGTTAAATCAAGGTTAACTAAAATACGTCTTAGGATATCTAATGATCATGATTCCTAAATTGTCATAGAAGTTGCCTTAATTCCTTATGAAAATAAGTCTATATAAGTTGCCATTCAGAGGAATATATCTTTACAAGTGCTAAAAGTCTTAAGGTCCTAATTTTCACATCATAATAAAACATAAAGTGTTCACATAAAAGGTCTATGTAGTTATATAGAAACTTGGTTTTATATAAAAACTGTATTGATTCTTTTTTAAGCAGAACCATGGACATCACCAGAGCTGAACAAATTGCATTGGATGACGCTTTAGTTACTCCTGCCAACCGACTCAAGATTGGAAAAAGTAATCTTTGACCAAGCTCAGACCTCAAGTCCAAAGAAGCAACTCTTCAAGTGGTCTATGATGTTTTGAAACTCACTCCCTTTTACAAGGCATTCCAAATCACAACGGATGTTCCAGAAATATACATGCAAGAGTTTTGGGCCACTGCTACAGTTCATCATCACTCGATTCGTTTCAAGATGAACAATAAGAAACATATTGTAAATCTTGAGTACTTCAGAGCAATGCTTCAGATATGCCCTAAACTCCTTAATCAACAATTCGAGGAACTACCCTTTAAAGAGGCAATTCTCACATTTCTAAGAGATCTTGGTCTCAGTAGAGAGATTAAAGTGAATACCGATGTCAATGTCAACAAGTTGCATCAACCTTGGAGATCATTTACTGCGGTTATCAATAAATGTCTGAGTGGAAAAAGTACCGGATATGACAGTCTTTGACTATCTCAAACTCAAATCCTCTAGGGCATGTACCATAAGAAGAACGTAGACTATGCCTATCTTCTGTAGGAAGATTTTGTTTATCTAGTAGAGAACAAGAATGTCAAGAAGAGTAATGAGATGTACTACCCTCGCTTCACCAAGGTCATCGTCAACTTCTTTATGACTAAGGATCAATCAATTCCAAGACGGAACAGTGTAAATTGGCACTATGCCATGGATGACCACATGTTCACCACGATCAAGGTTGTCTCTAGGCATGAAGACACATAGTTGTATGGTGCCATTTTGCCTAATGAATTGACGAATGAAGACATCAAAGATTTCGAATCCTACAAAGAATACTATGCCATTGCTTCAGGAGCTGAACCACCAAAAACTAAAGCAAGTGTCAAGAATAAGCAGGTTGGATCTGACATGTCAAAGACTCCTCCAACTAAAGGCAAAAGACTCAAGACTTCTGCAAAGGTGGCTAAAACTGCAAAGAAGAAGCAACCTGCAAAGACATCTAAAGCTAAAGGTCTAACAATGCTTTCTGAGGTTGCTTTAACTAAAGCTGAAAAAATGAAGCTAGCCACTAAAAGAAGCCTGATACAAAGTCACAGCTCTCACGCCAGCGGATCAGGTGCAGATGAAGGAACTGGTGATATACCAGGGGTTCCTAATGTACCAACATATAGATTTGATGATGAGCAAATCTCTTGGAAGTCCAGTGAAGAGGAGGATGATGATGAAGTAGCTGTGAGTGATGATGATGATGATGACAATGCTGATGATAATGACGATGCTGATAATCAAGACGATGATGGACATGAATATGATGAACATGATGATGAAGAACAAGGTGATGATGATGAGCAAACTAATTCAGACAACGATGGTGATGACTTTGTTCATCCCAAGTTTTCCACTCATGATGAATAAGATAAAGAAGAAGATAGCTTTGATCGTCGAGTTCAAACACCTTCCCATGTTGAATCCACTGATGATGAAGATAGTGATGAAGAAATTCAAGATGCAAATGTTAAGGGAGATAAGATAAATGAAGAAGAGACAAATGAAGAAGCAGAAGTGGATGCATTATACAGGGACGTGAACGTCAATTTGGAGGGAATAGATACTAAAATGACAGATGCTCCATGCACTATCGTTCAAACAACTCAAGTAATAGAAGATACTCGTGTGATCATAACTCCGGTCAATCCAGAAGGTCAACAACAGAGTTCTTCTGTGTCATATGGCTTCGTTTCAAACATGCTCAACCATAGTCCAGACACAGGTATTGACTCTTTATTTAATCTAAACACTGAGTCAAGTTTACTAGTAGATGTTCCGGTTACTACCATTGCTGAGACACCTTTGTTATTTGCAACAACTCTTCCTTCACCACCCACTCCTCTCATCACACATCTGCAACATACACCAGTTCCTACACCACCAACTATTCTAAGCTCCTCACTACAAGATCTTCCCAATTTTGGCTCTTTATTCGGGTTTGACCATAGACTAAAAACTTTGGAAAACAGCTTCTCAGAATTCAATCAAACGAATCAATTTGTTGTAGCAGTTTCTTCAATTCTTGGCATTGTTGATGCGTACCTAGCCAACAAGATGCATGAAGCCGTCAAAACAGCTGTTCAGTTACAATCTAAAAGACTCAGAGATGAAGCCCAAGCTGAAAATGCAGACTTCATCAATAAACTTGATGATAACATTAAGAAAATAATCAAGGATCAAGTCAAGGAACACGTTAAAGCTCAAGTCTCTAAGATTTTGCCGAAAATTGAGAAGACTGTCAATGAACAACTCGAAGCTAAGGTTCTGACTCGTTCATCTAATGAATCTAAGACATCTCATGCTGTAGTCGCCAACCTATCTGAATTAGAGCTGAAGAAGATTCTCATAGACAAGATAGAGAGCAATAAGTCAATCCACGGATCTGATGAACAAAAAAATCTCTATAAAGCACTGGTTGACGCTTATGAAAGTGATAAGCTCATACTTGACACTTATGAAGATATTGTTTCATTTAAAAGACGTAGAGATGATGAGGATAAAGACAAAGAAACCTCCGTTGGATCAAACCGGGGGTCCAAGAGAAGAAGAGCTGGAAAAGAACCAGAGTCTACCAGTGCACCAAAGGAAAAGACCTCCAAGACAACTGGCAAGTCAACTGAAGGGTCCAAATCTCATCACAAGTCTGCTGGCGAGTCTGCTCAAGCAGAGGAGCCAATGCACACTGCCAAAGATTTGGAAGAACCCGCACATCAGGAGTTCGAAACAGGAGTTACTGAAGATCAACCTAATGAAGAGACCTTTCAGCATCCTGATTGGTTTCAGAAACCAGCAAAACCTCCTACTCCCGATCGTGATTGGAACAAGACTTTGCCTGATGCTCATGGACCTGTTCAACCTTGGCTAAGCTCTTTGGCCCAGATGGAAGATCCGCGTGAGTCGTTTAATGAGTTGATGGACACTCCCCTTGACTTCTCAGCATTCGTGATGAACCGGCTTAAAGTTGATACTCTAACTCCTGAATTATTAGCCGGTCCAACATTCGAGCTGATGAAAGGATCATGCAAGAGTCTGGTAGAACTTGAATATTTCTTTGAAGAAGTCTACAAGGCAACCACTAATCAATTAGACTGGAACAACCCTGAAGGTCAGTAATATCCTCATGATCTGTAAAAACCACTACCATTGATACCTAATTCTCGAGGTTGTCGTGTCATGCCTTTCGATCACTTCATCAACATCGACCTTGCGTATCTAAGTGGTGGTGTCTCAAGCCGAACATATACAACTTCAGTGACAAAGACCAGGGCTGCAGATTACGGGCATATCAATTGGATTAAAGATTTGGTCCCTAACATAATGTGGAGTCAAGTGCCTGTTAGCTACGACAAACATGCACTCTGAGGAATCTCACATTGGGGGCGAAAATGACAACAATTCTATGGATTTGCTGCTAACAGGGAATCTGCTCGAGATGTCTACTCCAAACGCAGAATCATTGCTGTCATAAATCTTTAAATAGTCGAATGGCATAATTACAAGCATCTGGATTGGATCACTGTTCGTAGAGATGATGATAAGCTGTACAAATTCAAAGAAGGTGACTTCAACAGGCTTTGCATTCAACACATAGAAGACATGCTGCTTCTTCTTGTTCAAGGAAAATTAACAAATCTCACTGTTAAAGAACACCTAGCTTTTAATGTCTCCTTGCGAATGTTTACAAGAAGCGTTCTCATCTAAAGGCGTGTGAAAGATCTTCAATTAGGTTTTGAAAGTTACCAAAGGAAGCTCAACCTCACAAAGCCGAATACGTATAGATCAGATCTTAAACAAAGGGAAGCTTATACAGCATACTCCAATCCCAGAGGTTTCATTTACTAGAACAAAGACAAGAAGAACAAATTGATGCGAATTGATGAACTACACAAGTTTAGTGACGGTACACTCAATGATGTTCGAACTGCTCTTGATGATCGTCTAAAGGGAATTCGGATGAAGTATCTGCCTCAGACTATCTAGAGACAAAGTGATAAAGATAAAGCAGGAGCTATGATCCAGGCAATTGTTAAACAGCTAAAGACCAGGAGGATTATGCGGAGTTTAGAGAAATTTGTTGGTAGGAGACCGTACGAGGGTGACTTTCGGCTGCTGCAAAGGACCATATGATTTATCATATGATGTCCTCATCATAACAGGTCATTCCTCGTGAATATTTAAAACTTGTGAATTTGTATATATGTAGTGTAGACATTATAGTGATAATAAGGAGTGCTCGAGTACCAAATTTTCAAGAATTTCTTAGTAAATTCAAAATCTTTCAAATTATTATACTCAGCACTATCTTATATACCCTTAAATATTGAGGGGGAGCATTAAAATGTTCCTGTTAGAGATTATGTAATATTTTATCCTCGAACGTTTAATCAAATTGATATCCAAAATATCAAGAGATTAACATTTTGGATAAGGGGAGAAAATATGATTAAACTGAATCTAATTTGAATTGAAATGTGATCAGATAAAATGGACTCAATGCACTCCACACTTAGCATGTACTACGATTACGATGCACATGTTAAGGGGGAGCTTTTAATGATGATGAAAAACTCTCAAAGTGTAAATCTTTTAATATTTATATCAAACACTTTAATTGAACTTTTTAATGATTTTGGCTTTGATTGTGATGGAATACCCGAAAGACCGACCATGTACTTAAATTTATGGAGTTATAAGGTGGTTAGGTATAGGTATTCAAATCCCATGATCCAGCCAGAACTAGAAGGATCTACCAAGGGATATCCAATATATAGTGTAGAAGTCCTTAGGTATGATACAAAAGGAGAGAAAGTGAGAATCGGGAAAAGTGCCGACTGAGATGGAGTTAGTACTGGAACAAACCCAACAAGGTACTAGTTATGAAGTCTTGGTAAGCACTGAAGGAGTTAAAGAATTAAAAAGAAAAGTTAAGATGAAGGGAGAAAATAAAGAAGCCCTCCATACACTTAGGTAGAAACCGGGTCAATACATAAACTGTCGAAAATGCTAAGTTGTTGTCTGACATTAAAGACAGTCATGAACCCAGTGACGCTATGCACAACCCTCCCTAGCCACTCAAGGTCTCTCAAAAGACTCTTGTTTCATTTCTCGCAGAGATTACACGCATTTCTATCAACTTTTTCACTCTGAGTTAGTTGATATTGAAAAGGTGGCAGTCTGCTCCAGCCTCCGATCACTAAAACAAAAGTGCACTATTGAGTCTAGAGCCAAAAGAGATCATCCATAAATCTCATTAGGACACTTGTCAAAATGAAGCTTTCTAAGTCATACAATGTAAATAACAAGATATATATTAAGAGTCCTACGCATTATCCTTGTGATTTTGCCAGAACATCCGAGTGATATTACTTACAGTGAAGATGAAAATCCTGTTTGAGCCAACATCAAACAAGCTCATGGTAAGTAACTTGTGCGATTCTATATGAATCAAACTTGTGACAACTAGAAAGAAACGATGGTGCGATTCTATAAGAATCAAACTTGTTCCAGGAAATGGATCAACGGTTGCTAATGAATTTTTGAAATGATTAACACTCTCGATGTGTCACAAAAACACTTTAGCAAGTGATACATCGATTGATTTTCAAATCGATTTTTCTATTCAATCGGTAAGACTTCGTCTTGCTGGTTCACTCATATCGTGTTGTCTGCTTTGAGACGCCGATAAGTGTAAAATACACATATCCATTTATGCTTAAAATAGCCCAATTAATCCCAAAATAAACCAAAAATGGCAACAATATGCTTGTTTCTGTGTTCTGTATGTGCAGGTACGGATATATCAGAAATCAAAAGAAAACTATCAAAAACGAGCAAGCACGGACACAAGAATGGAAGAGTGTATAAAATCCGGAAGCCAAAGCCAGAAAAAGTCAAATCTACAGTAAACTCTAGTCAATCTTGGTCAACAAAAGTCAACAAGACCCAAAATATTCCATTTAAGGCCCTCAACTTTCAGAAAAGTCCATAA
>BQNB010048555.1:0-42502 GCA_026074375.1 Tanacetum coccineum
TACCACATGAATAATTTGATCGAACATTATTGATAACTCTTAGCAACCAAAAGTTGTCAAGCACAAATTTATGGTTATATTAGTATAAATTTGCATTTATAAACGTAATTATAAATAGGAAGATACTAACTGTATATCAATTTCATGTGTAACAGGTATGCTGTTTTTCCATGCTATAAGCTATGAGTGGTGATTTGCAAAGATGTCTAGATTTTTAAGATTGTTGTAGTCTCATAACTTTCAAGGCAATGTATTTTAGTTACTTTGCACGGGATGGATTTGTCAAAGAAATAACAGAATAATATTTTTGTACTTTTTTATTTATATACTAGAAATATATGGATTTACATTTTCGACTCTTCAAGAAAAGTGTATATTATAAAAAAAAACATATATGGCATTTGTGTTGCATTATACAAGTGTCACAAATTAGGTAATAAAGTGTCGCACACATATGTCAAGAAAGAACAAAAAGCGTTGCACTTAATATATCTAAGTGTTGCGTGTTTAGTGGTGTCAAGTTAAAAAGTGTTGCATTTCAGTGCGAAAAGTGTTGTATTTGAATATTAAAGTGTTGCATTTGATTGTAAAAGTGTTGCATTTTAGTGTATAAGTGTTGCACATGAGCGTAAGAAGTGTTGCGCTTGAATTTAAAAAAGTGTTGCAAGTTAAAGTATCAAAATTTCTAAACATGGGCAACACTTTTGAAAATAGTTGCATATTCTAATGTAAGTCAACGTTACATAACGTAGCACTTGATAAAGTGTCACATTATGCATACTGCAACATTTTAAAGATATAGTACAACACTTTATGAGTGTCACCTTAGCTCCATTTTCTTTGTATCCTCCTAAGAATGCTGCACCTAACTAAGACTACATTTCCTCTCCAATAGCAGCACACTAATACCAAGAATGCAAATTACAATTAGTAGTGCAGAAAGCGATCATCTCAGCTAAGTCAAGACCACTCTTTATTAGAGTTCTTCACATACACAAAATAAAATTTGTAAATTACAGAAATGTATTGTGATGTAGCGAAGGATAACAAGATAACACAAATTGAAGTAGTAAATAAAAGAAGAGATACCTGATGTAGACTAATAACGTGATAAAATGTAAATTGAATCTGTTGATTCACACGAATACCAGAAACAATCTTTCAACTATCGTTGATTCAAAAGAATACCGATAATCAGGCAAACTCCAACAATCGTTGATTCAAACGAATGCCGATTATTGAGAGAATCTTAGCAAAAACCGCCAAGAATTGATTAAAGCAAAACTTTATTATCAATATCAAAATATTAAATAATATCCTACACCAAATCCTTGCACCTCATTTTATAGGAGGAGTGCTTACATGTTTGCCTTCTAGGGCGATGTGGGATATAAGATAAATATAAACATAAACTACGAAACTACAAAAATTACGAAACCACGAAACACGACATATGGTGAAGGCATAATTGCATCATTCTCCCCGCATCATATTGCTTTCCAGACACACATAAAACCAACAATTTATACAACTTAAAATTACAAAAGACACCAATTCCTGATCTCATAACATAAAATAAACCTCTCAATAAACTGAAGTTGCAACTTGTTACGAGTAATTACTCTAGTGATCCGTCGGTACATTAGCTCTCAGTCACCTTTTGCTTAAGATCCCCTTGGTTAGTTACCTACCACAAAATGTAGATATACCAGATGAATGGTAAGACGTCTTATACAGAACATACTATTGTAAATTTAAAAGTTCATGGCTAACCAACTTTATTAGATTAATTCTAATGTTCATGATGCAAAATTGCAAGATTTTGCACTTCATGAGAAAGGTCATATATGAATTAACTTTATAAAGTTGTATAAACAATTAGGATCATTTTATATGTTCTTTGGAAACAAGAATTTCTAGACGATAACTGAAATAAAATACTTACTTGAAGTTCCAATGCTTCCTCAACCCGATCCACGATCATTTCCATGGTAGGACGTTCCTTTGAATTGAAACTTATGCACTGAAATGCAACTTCTCTATACGCATTAAAAGAACGATTATCAATTTCATCTCTTATCAAGGGATCAATTATCAAGTCTGGTTTGTAATCATAGTAGCGTCGGACAATATTTACGAGAGGTTTCGGTTTACCGCCTTCCACCCTTCTTCGATTATAAGCTAACATTCCACTCAACAACTCAAACATTACCACTCCAAATGAATATACATCGGACTCTTTCCGGAGGACGCCACTTTCATGGTAAACTGGATCCATGTAAAAGTTGGTACCCGCAGCGTTTGTATAGACATGAGTTTGTGGCTGATTTGTGGGTCCAGACTTTGACAATCCAAAGTCACAAACTTTTGCTACGAAATCGTGATCCAACAATATGTTTCCGCTCTTGATATCCCTGTGTATTACTCTGTTGTCCTCCCCAAGTCCCGTGTGAAGGTAGTCAAGTCCTTTTGCTGCCCCTAAGCAAATCTTGAGGCGATGTTCCCATGTCAAGAAGCGTCTGACAGTCTAGGCTACCATTAATAGCAAACTCGTAGACTATAATTTTCTCCTTGCCTTCATCACAGTAACCAATGAAAGGGATGATGTTTTCATGGCTGAAACTGAAAATCATATTCAGCTCGTTGCGGAACTCATACTCTCCTTGGTAACTTTCGGGACGCAGGCATTTGATGGCAACTGTGCGGTTTTGCCAACGTTCAAGGGGCTGGCCTTTGTATGCCACACCAAATCCACCATCTCCTATCCGAGTTTCTGGACCTTTCACTCCAATGGCCGAGTTGATGTCGCTCAATGGAATAAGGAAATCTTCTAGTTTTTGATATTGCAGGCTTCGTTCAGTAGAAGGCGCTCTGTGGTTCTGCGAACAGAATCAGTTTAGATAATGCAAGTCTTTTTGATTCTTTGTTTGTATGAATTATATATCCTTTTCATGTCTCAAAATGGAAATATGAAAACACCAATATTTGAAGCCGGAATGACATAAATGATAAATCTTTTAGAAAACCAACATGACTGAGTTGAGCAGTTTCAATAATATACTGATTATAATACGTTGAAAATTTTGTGCATCAAAATTTCGGTTTTTGTGCATTAAAAAACGTATATAAACTCAAAATTTTGTGCATCAAAATTTCGGTTTTTTATGCACCAACATACCCGATTTTGTGGAATTTTTTCAAGAACTTAAAAAAAAAAATTCCTTCTTATCCCTTTTATGGATATTTCTATAAAAAATTCTCAAAAAATTCCACAAGATCGGGTATGTTTTTTGATGCAAAAAATTTAAAAGAAGTTGGGTATAAAAACGAATTTTTGATGCAAAAAAATAAAAAAATAAACGATTTAATGCAATTAAAAAAACGTATAAAACTCAAAATTAGAAAAAGTTTCTTTACAAAAGTTGTCTTGTTAAAGTTTTTTTGAATTTTTCGACAACTTTGTAAAAAAAGAGTGCATTTTTATCCTTCTTACGGATATTTGTCTTTTTATTTTAACCTTTCCCAATATAAACTTGATATCAGAAAATCTTCCAACTTTTTTATGTACTAACATACCCTGACTTGTGGAAATTTTTTCATAATTTTTCGGGAACAATAAAAAAAATTCTTTTTAACATTCTCACAAATATTTGTCAATAAAAGAAGACTTACTTGAATATACAATGCTTCCTCCAACCTTTTGATGATCTTATTCAACGAAGGGCGATCCTTTATGTGGTAATTAATGCATTTATATGCAATTTCTTTACAAACATGTAAAGAACGAGCATCTATTTCATCTCTTATTTGAGGATCAATAAACTTGTTGAATCCATCACCATAGTAGTGTCGGACCAAAGCCATTAGATTTAGCTCTTCATCTCCATCACACTTGGTATAAACCAACTTACCAGTCAATATCTCAAAGAGTACTACGCCAAGTGAGTACACATTTGATTCTACCTTGGGGATGTAGCTTTCACGGTAGACGGGATCCATTTCTTGTCTGCCGACAAGTTTTTCATAAACTTGGGTATCTGGATGATTTCTGGGGACTAAAAATGATTCACCAAAACCACAAATTTTAGCTTCTAGGTTGTCAGAGATTAATATGTTCTCGCTACTGAACTCACCATGTATTACACTCTCGTACTCCCCAAGACCTGAATGGAGGTACTTGAGTCCTTTTGCTGCCCCTATGCAAATCTTTAGGCGCTGAGCCCATGTTAGAGAATGGAGATAAGTAGAAAGGCTTCCATTGTCTGCACATTCATAAACGATGATATTCTCTTTCTCTTCAGTGCAGTAACCAATGAATCGGATGATGTTTTCGTGTTGGAGGATGGAAACAATCACAAGCTCGCCATTGAAAAAATTGTCATTACATCTTTTTACGATAACTGGGCCTTTTTGCCAGCGATCATAGAGGTTTCCTCTGTAGAACCTACTTGAATATCCAATATTCTCAATTTGTTCTTGGAAGTAATTGGTGGCCTTGTTGATCTCCTCTATCGGAATTTCAAAATGTTCAAGGTTGAATTTGGCATTTCGACTACGAGCTCGTTGATTCTGTCAATATAAAACACAAAAAAATTTGCTTAAAGGCGTCGTCTATCGTTTAAGATCTTTAAAACAATGAGATGCGATTTAAAAATGGAATTTGGCATTTCTAATCTCAATAAGACGTACCACTTATATCTAATACGCGTCATATTACTTTATCTATTTCTCAAAAATGTGTTTTTCTTATGATTATTACTAGTTTTAGATGTGCGCGTCAGGGGTTAAGTCACACTAAGGGAGTATTATTATTATTATTATTATTATTATTATTATTATTATTATTATTATTATTATTAAATCGATCGAAATATTAAAAATAACGTAAAGCAGGTGTTATGACATATATGAACATTTATATTTATGTTAAAATATGAAATTAAACCACTCAAACTATAACCCAAAACCAAAATTTGATCATACTTTCAAACCCGAACAATTATAGTTGAAATATTATTATTAGTTATAGGCAAGGTTTTTAAGACCGGGATCCTAACTATAATTGTTTTCTTCTTTTCAAGATCTAGATCGTAACATCGGATCGAATTCTGGAGTAGGACATTGGAAGATAATTTCGTTCACGGCTAATGCTAATGAACATGTTAATGCAAATGCCAAGAAATTTGTGGTTCACGTTGGAAATAGTAGCTAAAAACGTGAAGACATGTATAAAAGAAATTGAATTATATAAATTGAATGAATTTCAAAGAAGATGGTTTGTGGTTATATAGACCCACGAGTCCTAATAGAACTATAACTAGGAAACTCTTGGATAAATTCCTAAATATTCTTAAAACGATAGATCTAAATTAAAAGATAATGAATAAGAGAATTGATATATAAACCTAAAGTCGTAGACCTAAAAATGAACCTAACCCTGTTAAGGTGACACCTGTTATTTGATTTTGAAATCCACTCAACTTTTTTATTATTCTCAATATGCTAGAACGTTTAAGTAAGTTTATTTTCAACCTCCATCAGAATCTTAAGATCCTACTATAGTATCATCTTCTTTATATGGTTTGTCAATATACGCAAGTCTACAAATTATTATACATCAAACACAAAACTATATGAATGTACTATGAAAATGTCGGCTTAAATTATGATTATGAAATGGTTAAAAGAGTTATCCTCTTGATTTTGAAATTATTAATCTATAACTTTATGATTTTTTAGCTTGTAGTTAGAAACAAAGTAGGATCAGATAGTGATTTTAAAATCCTACGGGTTAAGATCGGGATCTAATAAAATCGTAGCCAGTAAAGTTTCTATGTAGGACCAGGATCACTTTAAATTTATGATATCGTAAAATCCTAAGATCTTAACAACTATGATTCTAGTCATTGTCCAAAACCTATGCGTAGATGGCAATCTAATGAAAAATTAACATAAACCATTCTTTCAAAGAAAAACTCCTTTCAATAGTACGAAATAGTTAAAGATACAGACTTACGTGAATATCCAAGGCTTCATTAATCGTCTTAACGACCTCATCCATCGTAGGGCGATCCTTCAAGTTGAAACTAATGCATCTGTACGCAATATCTAGAAACATCTGGAAAGAACGACGATCAATGTGATCTCTTAAACCGGGATCAATCAACTGCTCGGGTCTATTATCATAGCATCGTCGGACAATATTTATAAGCCTTTGTGGCTTATAATCTCCAATTACCTTTTCTTCATTAGCCGGCATCCCAATCAACATTTCAAACATAAGTATGCCGTATGAGTATACATCTGTTGTTGTGTCGAGTAGTCCGATTTCATGGCAAATCGGATCAGGGTTGTTTTCGGTTTGTTCAGCAAAATTAACAGGTACATGTGGCTGATTTTTTGGGAGTATTACTGAGTGATAAAAACCCATGATTTTGGGTTCCTGATTATCATCTATCATTATATTTTTTGCGTGCATATCGTTATGTATTACTCTACCGACCTCCTCAACACCTGAGTGAAGGTAATTGAGCCCGTTTGCTATGCCTATGCAAATTTTGAGACGCGCACCCCATGAGCGATCATAATGCATCTCCCACTGGTTGAGATATCCATCAAGGCTTCTAATAAAAGCCTCGTCGTCTTGGTAAACCAAAATCGCCTTATCGCCATAAACATCATGCTGGAAAAAAACGTCCTCTTCATCACAGTAACCAATGAAAGGTAGGATGTTTTCGTGATGGAGCCTAGATAGTATCTTAAGCTCGTCACTGTATAAAAACCCAGATTTAAAGGTACCCTCACATTCACTGTACCACCTGCTTTTTACGTCAACTTCTGGGAACATGATAACGTTGGGAATTGACCAAGGTTCAGAGAGGTCTCCTCTATATCCGTAGAAAGGAGGTTCGATCACAGTACCGGTGTCGAAATTGCGGTCGATTTCCTCACGAGGAATTCGAAGTTTTTCAAGGTTAACCTCTGAAGGAGACATTGTTCTTTTCGAAATTGGTGACTACTGTGTATGATTTTTTTCTATGCGATGTGATCTATTCGAGTTTGCTTACTCCGTATATATAGACATAAAGATATGCCCTTTCAAGCCAACAAAAAAAAGATATGCCCTTTCATCTCTGCTTAATACTACATCCAAGTTGACAAATGACTAGATCCAGTTCTAGTGAGAAATTAATTACATCCAACCACTTCACATGTTATCATCGATTAATTAAATCATTTTACATAATAGTCGGTATTTTTTTATTCTATGAAGGTGTGACTCAGAACATTAATAATCGTGAAGGAAGGATATGTTAAAAAAATGGACAATAAAACATTGACTTTATTTATTGATTTAGTTTCATATCAAAGTTTTTGTGGATATTAAGGGACTAATCTCCACCATTCATCTTCATCTTAATCCAATGGATAAGATTAAAACTAAAACCAATTTTTAATATCTCTCAAACCGTTAATCGTTAAGCGAAAAAAAATATACCCTCACGACAAGCAAAAAATTATCTTTATATAGATATCCACTTTGATATACTTTTGACAAATTTTTTTTTCAAGTTTTTTTCACATTTTTTTTCATATTTTTTCACCTTTTTTTCGCTTTGATATACTTTCGACAAATTTTTTTTCTTTTTTTCATGTTTTTTTCACTTGTTCGTTTTTTTTTTCATTGTTAAAAACTAACATGAAAAATCACATATGATTAAACACTAATAAAATCACATGTGATATTAGTGTTAAATCACATATAATAGTACTGATAAATCATATATAATAAAATCACACATGATATTAGTGTTAAATCATATATGATACTTAATTATAATACAATCACATGTAATTCGATGTTAGTGTTAAATCATATATGATATTACCGATAAATCATATATTTATAAAAACATAAAGTGATATTAATTGTTAAATCATATATATACTTAATTTATCTAATTCAATCACAAGCTAATCGATGTTATTGTTAAATCATATGTGATTTTATACGAATATTCAAATTAGTGATTAATCACATATGATATTTTCATGCAAATTTCAACAACGGAAAAAAACGTGAAAAATGGAAAAAAAACGTGAAAAATGGAAAAAAGCCAAAAAATACATTTTTCACGAAAAAACATGAAAAACGTAAAAAAGACGTGAAAAAACGTGAAAAACGTGAAAAAGGTGAAAAAACGTAAAAAAACTTTTTGTCGAAAGTTTATCAAAGTCGATATTTATAGAAACATAATTAAATGCTCGTCGTGATAGTATAATTTTTTTTGCTTAACGATTAACAGTTTAGAAGATATTTAAATTTTAAAATATAGGTGAAATAATTAAATTCTTTTAATCACAATCATTGATTTATTTTTAGATGATGGTGGGAATGAGACTCATTAGTACCCAACTTTTTTTTGGTATCCACTATAACTCTCCTCTTATTTATTTAATATAACATTTTTGAATCATGATTTTGATTTACAAATTTCATAAATATTAATTTTAAATGAAGAGAGTTATATTGGATACCAATAAAATGTTTGATACCAAGGGACTCATCTCCACTATCTATCTAAAAAGAAATTAATGGCTGAGATTAAAAGGATTTTATTATTTTATAAAACTTAAATGTCTCTTAAACCGTTAATCATTAAGCGAAAAAAATATATCATCACGACGAGCATTTAATTATCTTTCCGTAGATATCCACTTGATATACTTTCGACAAAAAAATTCGTTTTTTCACCTTTTTTTTCATTGTTAAAACTTGCATTAAAATATCATATGTGATTAAACACTAATTTGAATATTCGTATAAAATCATATATGATATAACACTAACATCGAATTACATGTGATTGCATTAAACTTAAATATCATATATGATTTAACACTAATATCATATATGATTTTATCACATGTAATTTATGAGTTATATCATATATGATTTTAAATATCATATATGATTTAACACTAATATCATATATGATTTCTCATGCAAGTTTCAACTACGAAAAAAAGACCAAAAAACAAAGAAAAAAAAAACATAAAAAACGTGAAAAAAACGAAAAAAAATAAATTTCGTCGAATGTATATCAAAGTGGATATTGATAGAAAGATAATTTAATGCTCGTCGTGATGATATTTGTTTTTTCGCTAAACGTTTAACGGTTTGGGAGATATTTATATTTAAAAAAAAAAGGATGAAAATGGTTTTTGGGTTTAATCTTATCCATTGGATCAAAATAAAGATGAAAGGTGAGAATTAGTCCCTTGGTATCCACATTAACTTTGGTATCCAAATGAACTTAAATTATTTTAAATATATACGATTATGAAGAACACTTTCGAATATTTTATTAATATCCCCGGGTTCTGGATCTGATCCATGCCCCGGTACAAAGCCTAATCTTGCCCCGATCCAACCCGGTACAAACCCTCATGCAGCCTCGTTAACACACGTCCTCCCATCTTAATATTAACACATCTTTAACCACGTGGGGGGTACGTGTGCATCACAAAACATATACCACCACATCATCACAACCATATACATATCTAATTTTTTTTACATATGAGACCTCTCTCATCTCTCTGTCTCTCTTGTAGAAATCAAAGAGGAAAAATGAGAATTGTATTATCAGATTCAGTAAATAATGTATGATGTGCAGTCGTCGAAAGGACTTCAACAAGAAGTTTTACAACTCCCTAGGCAGGGTACCTAACCGTTGTCGTAGTAGTATAGGCAAGACTCGGGGGTTGTTATCGTTCTCTAGGAGAATAGGTTGGGAAGGCTTGATCACGGTCCAACAGAATTCTAGGGGTTGAGAGAAGATAATTTTTATGTTTTTATGTTTATAGGAAAGCAGGTAAATCTATGGTTTGAGAGGCTGGCTTGTTTAACTGATAACTAAACTAAATAATATCTAAACTACTGATGATAACTTTATGATAATTAAATGTATTTACTTAATCATGCATTACTTATCAGATTGCTTCTCCTAATCCTGTTGCCTTGTCACACTTGTGATGATCCGTGTGAGTATTTCCTAGGTCATGAACGGATTACACGAACTCGCCGTCTATTTAATATTCTGTTAGGGCAACGCACAAGTAAGGTAGTATGAAGACTATTACAAGGCCCCTAAGAGTACATTAAATGCATGTGAAATATCTTAAGAGGGATCAACCATATAAGGGGGTAAGGTAGTATGAAGACTGTTACCCGATGGTATCCTTTCTATGCACTCGCGTTTCCCTAGACGTGTCTACAGCGATACAAACAAAAGCTGGTTTTCTAAAGCCTAACACACACATTCATCAACGAGAAGCAACAGTAATAGGATCTACAATCCGACTTTCATGCAATCATAAGCAAATACAAATGAGGGTTTAGCCTCGCATGTTATAATGAAGGCAAGAAGATAAATCAATCACACAACACATAGACATATTGAGTGATTAATGATAAATAACCTTGCTTGAATTAAAACATGGATCCAAGGTAGTAATCATAAGGTTTTGAGGCCCTAAAAATGACCTATAAAGCTGCTACAAAAGCTAGGGTTCGTCTCCTAAAAGTTATACAAAGTTACACACTTAAAACCCTAAAATCAGTTTTGTATATATAGAGATATCTGCGACGGAGTCGCTTTGTACTCCTGACGCCGTCGCTACGTGGATGATTCTAGATCCTCTTTAAGTCGGCCACGTCCTGACGCCGTCACTAAATCTGTGACGCCGTTACTAGATAGATCACAACGGCATCGCTTTATGCCTGCGACGCTCTCCACGCTCTAAGAACAATATTTCTTTATGGATTTCGTGTAGGTCCGTAATCTTGTCCGTTTCTTCTCAAAATAAGCCTAAGTCATGTGTATTTCCTCCAAATGTCACCCAAGTGCTAAAAACCTAAAAACAAACGATGAAGCTCATAATCTGGGCATATTTGCATGATTTAGGGGGTTAAATGACCCCGAAATAGTATATAAAATGTCACCTCATCAAATACCCCTACACTTGGGATTTTCTTGTCCTCAAGCAAATGGGCTTTTCTACATAGACATTAACAATATTGATGGTCATTTAACTTACTCTTTAAAAACATTTTACAACACAACCTTCTAGACCTCGTAATTAAAAGCACGGAAAGTATATACCAGCACCTCAAATAAGTGTTTCAGATTCTCTCTTTCTCTCGGTTGTATAATAAATTATAACATAATTAGGAAATGAAAAATCAACACTCATTACCTGTTATAGCATATAAATTACCATAGGCTTGGTAAAGGATCAAACCTCCACCGCTTAGGCGCAAGTATCATTCATTATTATCAAAGAGGTCTTTTAAAGGGTTGTGGGGTGTAGGTGTAAGATAACATATAATGAAAACAGAAACAGATGAGATACGTTTGGGTGGCTTTGGGTGATTTTGAAGTGAAAGGGTTAGCTAATTATTTATACGAATACACGTTGGTTTGGTTGCTAAGCCAAGACTCAGATGAAGATATACAAACTCTACACAACTCTACATCAATCTCTTTCTTTTCTTTTCTTGACTCTAATATAAACATAGACATAAGCAAATGGCAGCCGGTATATTTTTTACTTTTTTTATATACATTTTTTTTGTATACTTTTGCCCTGCCATTGTTTAAACATATAATACATCATGGGGGTTTATAGGTACACCCCTACACTTAAACTTTTACATACTCGATTATTTACAATCTATCTAATGACCCGAATTGAGTTGGATCAAAATAACATGGAGCTTATTAAGGGTAATAAATTACTTCTTCTCCAATTCTTTTTAAGATGAATACTACCATGAATCTCAATCTTCCAAAAAATAGTATTTACAAGGATAAGGACTTAGCAACCGTGTACTCAAATAATTAACTTGGGTTAAAACAATAATGTACTAAAAGTGAGTACATACAAGTAGGCTAAGGCGATTTGGGTGTAACGATTGGTTTAAGGGTAACAATGCACTTCATTAATAGTCCGGCTTAACCATAAAATTACGAGAATCGTGAAAAGGATCGGCTCAGAGGATTGTACTAGGGGTATCCTGCACTAAAAATGAGTGGATGGCAAGGGTGTGGGATAGTTATATGATCGGTGTGACCATCATAACAATTACAGGTTTAAAACATGGGTTAATCCTAGTGCCTCTTATCTAGCAAATCCTGATACTTACATGCGGTCTCAGGATGCATCACAAAAACAAGTTCTAAAATTTAATATACTATCGGTACACTCATATGATTCTTTGAGCCGATCTCAATGTTCTAGAAAAGGTGACAAAGATCATATGTACACATTCGTAACGACGGAATAGACACATATGTCTGCATTCGAACCTTAACTCAAAATTGCTAAAGGTGGAATCATCTTGGGTATCAAAAATAGATACCCGAATTCCTATAGATCTAAAGGCAAACCTCACATTTTTAAGGTGGAATTCTGAGGGTTTTTGTGCCAGTCATATAAATTCCAATCCATGAGACACTATTAATACTTGGTTTTCGTCGATATGTGTCATAAATTTTTTTAAATTTGGGTCAAAATCACCTTTTTATGCTATGTTTTGATATATTACCCATCATTTTAAGGAACAAAGCAAATGACAAATGAAAGAATAGTTTCTAAGGCTTATTTTCTGCCCTACACTTAAGTTGAACATGGTTCCCAATGTTCTATAGAAGTACTTGTAAAAACGAATAAAGGGAAAAGAAAACAAGTAAAAGAAACTAGTACTCCCTAGTTTGCTTAATAATGGAGAAGAAACATGCGATAACTGGTTAAATCGTCCTTCAAGAGTCGTCTAATGAAAACATCCTAAGATCTTCCAAGCTTCTTCTTGTCAAATATAACCTGTAATCAAAGACAAAGACAACTATACCAAGTGTAAAATCGGCGGGATAGATAAATATACAATGAGAGTTTAGGGTTTCGACTCTATGAAAGCAGTAAAGATAGGATGAGAGTAATGATATAATTATAGGTTTTATGCAGGTTTACAAAAGAATTACAAATTTTAAATATTACGCATTTTATTTTTCAGAAATACTTGAAAAAATCTGAATTTTTACATAGCTGGAGTTACGACGCCGTCGGGTGTTAATCTCGACGCCGTCTCCAGTGTCTGTGAATTTTTTTTTGTTTTTTATGAGAATTTTCCTTCACGCAATTTTATTGGTCAAATCTGAAGAAAGTACTATATAAAAACCTGGAATTAATCGTTACAATCATATGACTCGAAACTGACGCGAATTAATCTAAATAGTTTATTTTAAATGTTTGAATTAGTTCTAAAAACTAGATATTTCCCCTACACTTATTTTGTTGCAAAATACCTTTGATTGCAAATAAGACGAAGTTACAAACAAACAAAACATGATTACTAAATAATTCAAACATAATAAAACAAACAATAAAGAATTAAAACACAAGACACTCCTAATTGCGGAAAAAGTAAATATTAGGTTGCCTTTCAAAAAGCGCTTTTCTTTATTTACGAGTCTTGTAGCTGGACTCGAAGTCACATATTCTTACGTCGGTTCATGAATGCTCACGTGTCCATGAATGAGCCACTCTTTCATACTTTCATCAACTTGGTACTCGTGACCTAGGTTTAAGCAATTTTTGTACATGAATTTATTCTTTTCATATGGGTGTCTAAGTCCGCTCATCAAATCATGTTTTGCTAGTTTTTTATAAAGTTTATGTCTTTAGCATTTTTATGGTTTATATTTTATAAAGTTTGAGTCTTTTTATAAAAATCTTCATTTTTGGTCATTCAAATCTATAAAGTTTGTGTCTTTTAGTTTTAAAACTCATTCTAATCATGTTTTCTTAATAAAGTTTTAATCTTTTTTCATTAATAGTTTGTTTTATTTTTAAAAATCAAATCTTTTAGCTTTTTAATCAGTAAAGTTGCAATCTTTTCTTCCAAATTCACGTCAAATCATATAAGTTTCGATCTTGATGAGTATTATTGAAGACTAAAGGGCAATTAAGGTGCTATTAAGGAGATTAATGGGTATTAATGAGTATTTGGGTTAATAAATAGCTATGGATGGGGTTATTTAGTTTAGTGATCTTCTTCGTCATCATTCTTAGCTTAATCCGGGTTCTTTCCCTTCTCTTTATTATTATTATTATTTTCTATGCTTAGTTTCTTTATTTTTTTGTCATGTTTAGTTTAGTTACTTTTGTGATAATTAGTTTTATTATAATCGTTATTAAGATGTTAGAGTAGACTCTTTGATGCTTGCTTATGATTTTGGTTGTTTGATGTTATGAAAATTTAGAAAGTGGTTTGATTTGGTTTGTTTAGTTAATATTTAAGTTAAGGTTTGACTTGTGGACGACTTACACGGGTTTTGGTTGCGCACCTCGTATGCCCAAAGCGTTTAAATCGGCCCATGAGATCGTTTTTATCTTCTTATCAAATTAGCTTGCTACGCACCTCGTATGCCGGCTCGTTTGATTAAAAATGTCTAAACTATCTACAAGTCAACGCTTTAAAAAAATATTGACTAAATAATCTAAACGGGTGAATAAAGAGTAATGTTGAAACACTATCGTGTGGATGAATTAATATAAATTCTTATCTTAAAACCAAAACATTTTAAGTACTAAATTATTATAATTATCTATATATATATATATATATTATTATATATATATTTTTATATTTATATATATTATTATATATAAATATTTATATATATATTGGATTTGAAGAATCCTCTCAAAAGCACCTCTCAAAACAATATAACGGATATTATAATAATTGACGAAATCTAAAAAGTCACAACAAAAGACCACCATATTTAAGCAAGTATCCTTTTTATTATTTATATTTCGTTTTCCTCTTAGAATTATTCCCTTAGTTTAGTTTTAGTTACAGCCTGCTTTAGATTTCCTTTAGTTTGCGTTTTAGAATAAAAAATCAAAAACAAAATTAAGATGTCTAAGCGTCCAAAACGAGACTAAGACGTAATTGTCAATTCACCATTCCTTTGATATGATACTCGAAGATCTATACTTACCAAGATACTTTTGTGTTAAGGTTTGTATATATCATACCATTTTTTTATAAATATTTTTAGGTGTGTTCAAGGAAAAACATCAAAATAGCGCCTTTGTCGAGGAATGGTGTTACGATTTTCACGTTGAAAACGGACGAAAACATGCAAAAACATAAGAAATCGTGTGCGAACATAAGAAAACATGCAAGAACGTCTAAAAACGGACGAAAAGGCGCGAAATCGGACGAAAACAACGTACAAAGACGTATAAAAACGTAAAAAACATATAAGAACGTAAAAAAACGTAAAAAGTACAAAAAGTCAAAAAAAAGTCAATTAATTGCAATTTGGGCAAGATTTGCCAACTCTACAAATAATGAGAGAGTGGTTAGTGTGAGTTTTATTAAATTTACCTTTTTGGTCCCTCCATATTTTTTTTATCTTAAATCTTGTCTTTTTAATCTAATGAAATGTATGATCTAGATTAATACTTTAGTATGTAGGCTAAAATTTGTCCTCAAAATAACTCACCTTTTTATTTTTCATAAACGATATTATAAAACGAGCCCGCTGGTATGTGCTTGAATACACATACCTTTATCTAAATAAAACGAGCTTAAATAACCAAAAACAGACATAAAATGCCAAATATATGCTTGTTTTGCGTTATGTACTGTGCATGTAACAGATATTCACGAAAAAACAAAAACAAAAACAAAGCCAAAACAGACAAAACCAAGCACGGGATTGGAAAGAGCATGGAAAACCAAAGACGAAGGCATATGTATCTTAGTGGGCCAACCCAACCCAAGTTAATTGGCCAAGTCATCCCGTTAAGCCTTTAAAACTAGCCCATTTATCATAAAAAGCCCAAAAGCGCACCAAATCCACTTAACCATAACCTAGTTAACTCCCTAGCCCGTTAGTCCTCAACACCTTACACCGTTAGTCCTCAACACCAAACGCTCGTTACCCTACATCTTCCAAATTTGAATTATAATTAAATGTTTCGAAAAAGGGCGCGAAGGCCCAAAACGAGCTAAATTCCTCCCTCCATTGCTGCGATATGATTTCAACACACTCTCACACCATCCCTGACACACGCCCATGCCACGTTGGCAGTCTCAAGGCCCCTTATTAGACGATATGACGCGATAAGGAATTATGGGAAAGTTAATGCAATAAATGTTCGGGTTTAATGTTGATTCGCAACTATTAGAGCTTTCCATAAGCAAATATGGAATGATTGGGGGAATTCAAGGCTATGGAAGATTTCACCTCACCACACAACCTTATAAATAGAAGAAGATTTCGAGCAAGAAGACATCATCTTTTTTAACTTTTCTTTCCAGCAATTTTTTAACTTTACTGCTTTTATGTTAAATACTCTGTTTTAAGCTTTGTTATAAGCATTGTTACCCTTCCAAGCATTGTACTCTCAAGATTTTTCAATAAAAAGTGAGTGCTCATTTTCTTTTTATAGCTTCTTTAATGTTTTGCTTATTTACTGCTTATTTCTGTCTTATTATTGCTTATGGTTGCTTATTCTGACCTTATAAATGCTTTTGTGTTATGATTTTTATGTCCTTTGGAATTGATTTCACTTAAACTGTCTTATTTGTGCTCAAAATTGCTTATTCTTATTTGCTTATTTCTAGTGCTTATCTTTGTGTTCTCATTGCTTATTTGTGCTTAATATCCATAGTTCATAATCTGTTTTTAATAATCCAAGCTTAATTCATTTTAATCTAGTTTAAAAATGGATTTTGGAATTTTTAAAGGGATGTTTGGCACTAGCAGCACTAATTAGTGCTGTTTAAGGATCTTTTGGTTTAAAGTCCAACTTTGATTTATCTTTTAGCAGTATTAGATCAAAGTTAAACAAGTTGTGAAAAAGTTTTGATAAGATTTAAGGATTTTAAAAGCAAATTTTCAAGTCTGATCATATTTTGTTCATCTAAACCGTGTGCAATTTGATTTTGAGCTTTGGAACTTTAAGTTGTGTTTTAGAGCATCAATATGAGTTAAAATTGAACATTAGAATATGGTATTAGAGTTTGAATTCTATTTCATTAAAGTAACAAATTCTTGGAAAAATCTGTCAAGTATGCTAGACTTTCATTTTTAAATGTCACTTTTAGATCTCATTTCTAGGTTACCAAATGGAAGTTTTAGGTTCTGAATTTTAGAGCACAAGTAGCTTATAGTCCAAGCTCAATCTGTTTGAGCTTATTTTGAGGTTTAGTGCTCATTTAGACATCTGAATTTAGGGCTGCAATTTTACATTTTAGCTTTTATAAAACTTAAAAATCGAAAAACATAGCATTCTGTCTGAACCGTCATTTTAACTTAGTTTTTTCATAGCTTAAAAGTGTTTCAAAGTGCTTAATTTTTGCTTATTCTGGTAGATTATAGGAGAATCTCAATATGTTTTCAACTTTTAAGGATTAGCTTATTGCTTTTCTAGCTTAAAAAGCAGTTTAAAAGTCCTTTTGTAGTATGTTTTTAGTATTTATTTTAGCCAAATTGCTTATTTGCTTATTTGAGCTTTCCAGCTGATTTAGATTGCTTATTTGAGGCTTAGTCCTGCTTATTAAGTGTATTTCAAGGTTTTAGAAGCTTATTAGGTTTAAGCTTAAGCTTATAGAAGCTTTTAGCCAAAGTCAGTTTAGACTTTAAGGCCTTAAAGCTTTTAAGTTAAAACTGCTACTTTGTTTGCTTATTTCTGTGATTATTAGAGTTTTTCTGAAAAAGTCCATTTACAAAAGTTGCTTATTTAGCTTATTAGAAGCTTTTTCAAAAAGAAGTTTTGCAAAATAAAAATGTTGGGAGTATAGGGAAGTCCCAGGCTCGAACCCGGGACCTCTACCTTAACCCCCAACACTTTAACACTGACTCCCACTACCATCATGCCCTTGAGTCTTTTACGTTTAAGTTTGCAACTATAATTCTTTTAACCCTTTTTGTCAGTTTTGCCTTTCAGCCCTTTTGGGCTTATTTCCAGCTTATTGAGATATGTTAGTTAAGCAAATTTATTTTTCTTAAGATCAATATTGTTCAAGGTATTTTTAGTGAATCTTTCAGATTTTTATAAAATAGTTTAATAATATTTTTAGATTAAAAGTGTTTTTAATTCATAATAAATAAAATAAAAGTAAAAAAAATATAATTTTTTTTTCTAAAATTATTTTTAATCATTTAGGACTTTTAGAAATTAAATTTGTATTTCTAGGATTAAAATTTGATGTTTTAGGTTTTTAGTTGCGTTTTTAGAATCCCGCTATAATTTTCGTGCTTATTTGGTAATTGCTTTAATTTTTGCTTGCCTTTGCATTGTTTTTGCATTATAATTGTAGAAATAGAAAGCAAATCAAAAATCTTAAACTATTCAAAATCCCGATCACAGACATCAACAAAAAGTTCAATTCACGCCTCGTTGAAACATTAACGACCCGGGAAACGACTAGAAAGGGTTACTTTCGAAATCGATACTTCCGGAATTATATTTTATTTGTAAATTGGTTTATTGTTTTGGTTAAAAATGATTTACTAATTTACCTATATTATATATATACATATACTATTAACTCGATCAATTTTTGGCATCGTTGCCGGGGAGGCTGTGTTACGAATTTCAAGTTATCGTTTTAAGATTATTTTTTTAAGATCCTTCCTCGGAAGTTATTCTTGTTTTTTTAATATTTTCGTATAATATATATATATAGAGAAAGAGAGAGAGAGAGAGAGAGAGAGAGAGAGAGAGAGAGAGAGAGAGAGAGATAGAGAGAGAGAGAGAGAGAGAGAGAGAGAGAGAGAGAGAGAGAGAGAGAGAGAGAGAGAGAAAAAAATACAAAAATATTATAAAGTAATCAAAAATCCAAAAAAATTAAAAAAACAACAAAAGAAATCGAGTTGTCATTTGTTATAATCGGCTCACCTTTGGAACTACAAGCTATAAGAGGGGTATAAGGCGGGTTTGATCCTAAGAACTTCACCCTAAAGGAAAAGGTTTTTAAAACGCTTCGCGCTTACCAATTCCTCCGCTTCTTTGCAAGTTTTTCTAAAGAGCTACCGTGGGCAAATTGACTTCCGGTTGCCAAAAAGAATTTTTGTGTTTAATTTTTAATAAAAGATTTGTTTTTAGTGCATGCGCACTCGTTCGTCAGGTCCAGTTGTCGAACCGTCAACAACTCCCAGAAGACGTCGTAATAAAAAACATTCCTAACAACAAGTCGAACCGACTATTGTTGAAAAACCTATAGTTACGATGGGCGATCAACGTACTATGGCGGAATTGCTCCAAGCACCCACCAAGGGTTACGGAGATGCGATCGTTATTCCAGCTATTCTCGCGGAGAATTTTGAACTCAAACACGGTTTACTCAATCTTGTAACGTCTAAGCAATTTTACGGTTTTGAGAAGGAAGATCCTCACGCTCATATTCGTTGGTTCAACAAGATTACTTTGACGATTAAGTATAAAGATGTGCCTAATGCGTCTATTAAGCTTATGCTTTTCCCGTTTCCATCGAGGGGGCAGCCTGGATTTGGCTCGAAAAAGAACCCCCTCGTTCTATTCTTACTTGGGAAGATCTTGTTTCCAAGTCCAGTAACCAATTCTTTCCTCCTTCAAAAACCACAAATCTCCGGAATGAGATTACAAATTTTCAGCAACGTTTTGATGAATCATTCTGTGAGGCATAGGACCGTTTCAACGATCTCCTTCGTGCATACCCACATCACGGTTTCACGGAATTACACCAACTTGATACTTTCTATAATTCCTTAACATCAACCGATCAAGATTCGTTGAATTCAGCCGCCAGTGGCAATCTTTTGACTAAGACTCCTAAAGATGCTTTAACCATTATCGAGAATAAGTCAAAAGTTCACACTTCACGAAACAGCCCTGTTGTTGCCAAAGTGAGTACGAACACCTCTACCTCCAGTCTTTCACCTGATGTTGTTGCACTTACCGATGCCGTTAAGGATTTGCTTCTTAAAAACACAACTCCTCATCCAGCTTCCGTTAAAGCGGTTGAAGAGAGTTGTGTTACTTGTGGTGGACCACACCCTTACTACCAATGTCTTGCCACCGATGGCAATGCTTTCCCAGGATAGCAAAATAATATCCGAACATATGTTTCTGCAGCCGCAGTAAACTATAATCAGGGAAATGCTGGACACCGTCCTCCTAGTGTAGCTCATCAAGTTCGACCACCCGATTTTTCACCAGTTCAAAACAATTAAAACTGGGGAAATAATTACAACCCAGGAAATTCGACTTACCGAGCTCCGAATCAACCAACTCAAGCTGCTCCGTCTAATGAACTCGCAAATTACATGAAAGTTAATGACACAAAACATGTGAGCTATGCAAAATCAAATCACTAATATGAAAACTGAAAATAAATCAATGGTTATGAGTTTTAATTTTATTTCATTAAAATTGAACATTAGAATCTGGTATTAGAGTTTGAATTCTATTTCATTAAAGTAACAAAGTCTTGGAAAAATCTGTCAAGTATGCTAGACTTTCATTTTTAAATGTCACTTTTAGATCTCATTTCTAGGTTACCAAATGGAAGTTTTAGGTTCTGATTTTTAGAGCACAAGTAGCTTATAGTCCAAGCTCAATCTGTTTGAGCTTATTTTGAGGTTTAGTGCTCATTTAGACATCTGAATTTAGGGTTGCAGTTTTACATTTTAGCTTTTATGAAACTTAAAAATCCAAAAACATAACATTCTGTCTGAACTGTCATATTAACTTAGCTTTTTCATAGCTTAAAAGTGTTTCAAAGTGCTTAATTTTTGCTTATTCTGGTAGATTATAGGAGAATCTCAATCTGTTTTCAACTTTTAAGGATTAGCTTATTGCTCTTCTAGCTTAAAAAGTAGCTTAAAAGTCCTTTTGTAGTCTGTTTTTAGTATTTATTTTAGCCACATTGCTTATTTGCTTATTTGAGCTTTCCAACTAATTTAGATTGCTTGTTTAAGGCTTAGTCCTGCTTATTAAGTGTATTTCAAGGTTTTAGAAGCTTATTAGCTTTAAGCTTAAGCTTATAAATACTTTTAGCCAAAGTCAGTTTAGACTTTAAGGCCTTAAAGATTTTAAGTTAAAACTGATACTTTGTTTGCTTATTTCTGTGTTTATTAGAGTTTTTCTAAAAAAGTCCATTTACAAAAGTTGCTTATTTAGATTATTAGAAGCTTTTTCAAAAAGAAGTTATGCAAAATAAAAATGTTGGGAGTATAAGGAAGTCTCAGGCTCGAACCCAGGACCTCTACCTTAACCCCCCAACACTTTAACACTGACTCCCACTACCATCATGCCATTGGGTCTTTTACGTTTATGTTTGCAACTATAATTCTTTTAACCCTTTTTGCCAGTTTTGCCTTTCAGCCCTTTTGGGCTTATTTCCAGCTTATTGAGATAAATTAGTTAAGCAAATTTATTTTTCTTAGGATCAATATTGTTTAAGGTATTTTTATTGAATCTTTCAGATTTTTATAAAATAGTTTAATATTTTTAATAATATTTTTAGATTAAAAGTGTTTTTAATTCATAATAAATAAAATAAAAGTCAAAAAAATATAATTCTTTTTTCTAAAATTATTTTTAACCATTAAGGACTTTTAGAAATTAAATTTGCATTTCTAGGATTAAAATTTGATGTTTTAGGTTTTTAGTTGTGTTTTTAGAATCCCGTTATCGTTTTCGTGCTTATTTGGTAATCTTTAATTGCTGCTTGCCTTTGCATTGCTTTTGCATTATAATTGTAGAAATAGAAACTGAATTAAAAATCTTGAACTATTCAAAATCCCGATCACAAACTTCAACAAAAAGTTCAATTCACGCCTCGTTGGAACATTAATGACCCGAGAAACGACTAGAAAGGGTTACTTTCGAAATCGATACTTCCGAAATTATATTTTATTTGTAAATTGGTTTATTGCTTTGGTTAAAAGTGATTTACTAATTTACATATATTATATATATACATATACTATTGACTCAATCACCCGCCCATCAAGCGCGCTTTGGAACTAGTATGATAATATAATCATATGTAATTGCGAGTATTTTTATACTCACAATATTCGGTATTAACATATAACTAAGAATTTATGTTATTATAACTAGTAATTAATAAAGTAAAATGGCAAAGAAAAGTACATAAACATTAAAAAAGAAAAAAAAAGTGTAATTACTAAATGAAAGCACAAAATTGTACAATTACCCTATATACTAAAACTCATCACACAAAGCGAGAAAATATGAAGGTTTCAGCGGGCCTTTGACTTGGGTCCTTTTTAATCTTTAGTTTGGGCTTTTTAGGTTGGTACGACTATCTTCTATCAACTCAAAGCTCATACCAGTATTCCACACTGATGCGTGCGATACAAGTCAGTTTTAAATTTATAACTTGGTATACCAAATTCTTAAGCAACACATACGAGCAAATGAACTCGTCCGTAGTAGCAAGATATTGAATGGTAAGCCGAGATCGTTCGCGAGGATTTGGGTGTTTTGACTTGATAAAGATTTCGATGATAAAAGTCCTAAGATGCAAGCAAGCAATGATGAAAGTGATTCGATAATAAATAGATGTACTTGGTTGGATTTAGTTTGGGAATCCGATTCGATATGAGGGTGACAAAGACTAACAAGTTGATTAAAAGAATTGGAGGTTATCCAATCTATTGTTTTTAAAACTTTTTGCCTTCGTCAAGACTCCTAGTGACAAAAACAAGCATTAGACGCAATCAATCAATTCAAGACTAAGACAACCTCTATGAGTTTGATACGCGGTTCGTTTCACAAATCATAGACATCGATAATTATGTTCCTAGTTATACCAAACCGCTTAAGAAATGGTCAATACAAAGGTAGCCGATCGTAGACAAAAAGGCGATAATTGATTGATTAACAATATCCCTTTCGGCCTATTATATTCTCAACAAACAATCCGATTGATAAAACTATGCCACTTTAGAATATAAGAACAAATGGATTCATGACACATTATCATAATCGAATCTTCATGACACAAACATCATCTAACCAAGCACATAAAGGGACTAGCCACTCATATTAAACAAAGACATAATTTCAGAAAAAAATGCATTCATAAACATAATGAGAATTCTTACAAAAGTATTGCAAAAGCTTAAAGGAATGTAAACTAGGAAATGACAAAATTGTGACTTAGAGCGATCCTTCCTCCTTCTTGGCTTTCTTGGAGCTTCTTCCTAACTTTCCTGGACTTAGATGGCTTTGGAGAGAAGTGGTGGCTATAAGGATTAGGATTTAGGGTTGGAGAATAGTGAGGTGTGTGTTAAAATGAGGCATAGGGGTCTCCTATTTATATTACTATTTTATGTCAGTTCCAGGGCCTAAAGGGGTGTCCAAAGTCGGTTTAGAGGGTCTATATCCTTTTTGGTTATTCAGGTTTCTTCTAGAGTGAAATGAAAAACGTGGGCTCCACGTGCCGGGTGGTACGTCTTCTGCCGGGTGATAGACTCTCTAGCCGGGCGGCTGGGAGGTTGTTGGTGGGATCTTTTTGTTTGATTTTTCGTTTAAGGCTCTTGCTCGAGTTGTGCTTGGCCGTGGGCCTTCGTACTTTACCATATCTTCATTACAACTTGATCTCAGGTCTTGGAAGCTTGAGTAATTAGATTTCTTCTTCTTTGAGATGCTTCCGCACTTGATCCTGACACGGGATTCTTCGTACTTGAGATAATCTCCGCATGTTCGTCTCTCTTTTTCTTGTTTTCCTGTATTTGGCTGCAATTACACTAGAAAGCATATTTTGACATAATCGAGTAATAAAACCATAGGTAACTGACCAAATAACTAATACAAAAGTATGAATAACGCTCCCAAAACATACTCGATTTGAGCGTTATCAAATCCCCCCACACTTAAACTTTGCTTGCCCTCAAGCAAATCTAGAAAACAATTTCCTCATTCAGGTTATTGAACAAATGAGATGCAATTTACCAAGCACAAGTACTCGATAAGTCCAAGTGTACACATCAAAGAAACATGCTAACTGTTTTTAATGGAAAACGGTACAGGTGTATGATTTGGTTTATAAAACCGAAGTATACAAACCACCATGTTGCTAGCTACCGCTTACCACTATCCTATATGAATCTCGAGATAAACGTATCACTGTATCACGACTTAGCACATTGGCTAATCGACACCAATTTTTCTTCATCTTCATAAGATTTAGCACATTGGCTTTATTCATCATCATTCATTTTTTTTATTCGATCAACCTCCGATCGACATACTAGTAAAGGATTATATGTCCTTAAACATGGAGCTAGCAACTTTCTCGAAAATTCATAAGGATTTCCCACATATCTACCATCGATCCACGTAGCTAGCAACTAACCTGTAGGCTTCGGTTATTTAGGTAGAGCTAAACTATGTGTAATATTTTTCTTTTAAAAGCAAAGGACGGTATAACTGACAAATGGGACCATGAAAAATGTTGGACTAACCGAGATGGTTAGCTCAAGGCATTAAGGCGTATCTTGAAAACAAACTGATGTTATTCTGATTGGTTTCTTATCATGTGTATACACTTATTACTGGGACACATCTTGTTTTAATATATGAAAACAACTAGATTACCAGGGCAAACAAATTTTAAGTTCGCTAAAAATTTTAAAAACAACCTCGTTTTCCTTATTCTCCCCCCACACTTACATTTAGCATTGCCCTTAATGCGGCAAAATGGGCAAAAACTGAAATAGGGAAATAAGAGAAAAACCAGGTGTCCATGCATGTGCGGTAGTACTTGAGCTGCCAAGTGCGTCATTTCCTACAAGAATCTAAAATACAAAAGAAATGCAAACAAACATATATATATTTTTTTAATGTCGCACCCCCACACTTAAGTTTTATTACGGGTGCAGACATTTTTTTAGAAACTAATTATCTTAAATACACGGGTTGCCTCCCGAGAAGCGCTTGATTTTTGAGTGAGTAATCAGCCGGACTCGGATGCTTCTTTCATTTCTTTTCAAGCGATGAACCTTCACTTAGCACATACAAAATATTCTTGAACACTATTCCTTTCCCAGTTTCGTCTTAATCATACAGCTTAGCTTTGTTACAGGTGTTTTCCACTACACTGTAAATGTATGGCTTTTCTGATGCCCATGGCATGGTCTCACGGTAGTTGGCTAGAAATAGTGCCATGAATGGAATAACTTTCATTCTTCCTTCCTCACACATAAGGTGAATCTCTTCTATGGTAAGTTCATTTAACTGCTCCTCATCGTGGTAGAGTTTAACACGGTGTCCGTTAACAATGAAGCTTCCTCTATGTTTGTCATAAAATTCAACATATCCGGATAGATAACCATGTTTGACTATGAACGGTCCATACCACTTTGATATAAGCTTTGGAGCTTTGAATTTGTATTTAGAGTTGTACAGGAGAACTTTTTTTTCGGCCTTAAATTATTTTCTAACTCTAAGTTTCTTATCATGATAGGATTTGGTTCGGGCTTTGTAGAGTTTGGAGTTCTCATATGCTTGAAGTCTCAATTCATTGAGCTCATGCAACTATAGAAATCATTTTTTTCCTGCAACCTTAAGATCAGGATTGCAGTTTTGCAGGGCCCAGTAAGCACGATGTTCGATTTCAAACGACAAATGGCATGTTTTTCCATAAAGAATTCGGTACGGAGTGGTACCGATTGGAGTTTTGTAGGCTGTACGAAATGCCTACAGAGCGTCATCTAATTTTCTTGACCAAATAGATGGATTGTCCTTAACTGTCTTTTCGAGGATTCTTTTTAAGGCTATGTTGGTGTTTTTAACCTGGCCACTGGTTTGTAGATGATAAGCTGTGGCTATACGATGATGTACTCCATACCTTTTCAATAATTTCTCCATTTGACGATTACAAAAGTGAGTTCCTCTGTCTCTAATTAAAGCTTTTAGAATTCAGAAATGAGAGAAAAGCTTTTTCAAGAAATTGACTACAACATGTGTGTCGTTAGTGGGTAAAGCTTCGGCTTCTGCCCATTTGGACACGTAGTCAATTGCGACAAGAATGTATTCAAACTTATGGGATTTCGGAAAAGGTCCCATGAAATCAATTCCCTATATGTCGAAAATTTCACTAACTTAGATGCTGTTCAAAGGCATTTCGTCTCTTTGTGAAATGCTACCAGAACGTTGGCAGGTGTCACAGTTTTATATCAGAGTCTGTGCTTCTTTGAATATGGTTGGATAATAGAATCTAGCATCAAAAACTTTCTTTACGGTAATCAATGGTCCATAATGTCCCCTAGTGGGTCCATGCTGACATTCATCTAGAATTTTTTGAGTTTCCGAACGGTGAACACATCTTCTGATCATGCCATCGAGGCATGCTTTAAATGGATACGATTCGTCCCAGAAATAGTGCTTAAGTTCTGAAAAGAACTTACAACGCTGAGCGTAGGTTAATCTTTTTCTTAGAATTCCTCCTACTAGGTAGTTGGCAAAGTCGACAAACTACGGGCTCTCTTTCTCGTCGGTTTTGATACTCATGAGAAACTCATCAGGGAACTCATCATTTATTTCCTCGTCCTTGAGTTCTTTGACATTGGGTTTCTCAAGTCGCGATAAGTGATATGTTGCGACGTTTTCTGCTCCCTTTTTATTTTTGATTTTGATATCGAATTCTTAAAGCAGTAAAATCCAGCGTATAAGACGTGGTTTGGCATCTTGTTTCGAAAACATATATTTTATTGCAGCGTGATCTGTGAACACAACTGTTTTTGAAAGAACAACGTATGATCGAAACTTGTCGAATGCAAAAACTACGGCGAATAACTCTTTTTCGGTCATCGTATAGTTTTGTTATGCGCTATTCAGAGTTTTGCTAGCGAAGTAGATGGGTCAAAAATGTTTTTCTTCGCGTTGGCCTAGCACGGCTCCTACGGAAAAATCGATTGCATCGCACATAAGTTCAAATGGTAGCGACCAATTAGGTGAAACCATAATAGGTGTGTTCCTTAACTTTTCTTTGAGAGTTTCGAATGCCTTGTTGCACTCTTCATCGAAGTTAAAGACTGAGTCTTTTTTGAGAAGTTTCGTCATGGGTCGGGAGATTTTGGAAAAATCTTTTATGAATCACCTATAGAATCCGGCATGTCCTAAGAAACTTCTAATAGCTTTGACGTTAGTGGGTGGTGGTAACTTAGCTATCACGTCGATTTTTGCTTTATCAACCTCTAGTACTTTACGGGAGACTTTGTGTCCCAACACAATTCCCTTGGTCATCATGAAGTGACACTTTTCCCAGTTTAGAACTAGGTGTGCTTATTAACATCGAATTAGCATCTGCTCGAGATTATTTAAGCATGAATCAAATGAATCTCCAAACACTGAGAAATCGTTCATGAAGACTTCCATGGAGGTTTTGAGCATATCCTGAAAAATTGCAATCATGCACCTTTGAAAAGTTGCTGGCGCGTTGCAAAGACCAAAAGGTATACGCTTGTAGGGGGAGGTTCCATAAGGGCAAGTGAAAGTGGTCTTTTCCTGATTAGTTGGTTTGATGGGAATTTGAAAATATACAGAAAATCCGTCGAGAAAACAAAAGAACTTGTTTCTGGCTAATCTTTCCAGCATTTGATCCATGAAGGGTAAAGGAAAATGATCCTTCTAGGTGACTTCGTTCAACTTACGGTGGTCGATACAAATACGTCATCCTTTTACTGTTCGTGTTGGAACGAGTTTGTTGTCTTCATTTGTCACAACAGTCATTCCTCCTTTTTTGGCACACAATGCACCGAACTTACCTAAGGGCTATCATCGATGTCATAGATGATACCCGCGTCTAGAAGTTTGATAATCTCTTTTTTAACAACTTATTTCATGTTTAGGTTAAGTCGGCGTTGTCTCTAAATGACTGGTTTGACATCGTCCTCAAAATTGATTTTATGTTTGCAAAAGGAAGGGCTAATCCCTGGAATATCGGATGTTTTCCAAGCGAATGCTTCTTTATGGTTTTTGAGAACTGAAACAAGTCGTTCCTTTTCATTTTGTTCGAGTAAAGCTGATATGACTACTGGGAGAAGATAATTTTCCTCCAGAAAGGCATATTCCAGATGTTTTGGAAGAGGTTTCATCTCAAGATTGGTTGGTGGATCTTGGATACATGTTGATAACGCCTAAATTATACATGTTTTCTATGGCGTTATTTATGTATATTTTATCATTTTTCATGAACTTTCGATACTTAATAGCTTAAATTGCTTGCAGGTTCACTTGAAGACACTACAGACCCAAACTCAAGAATTTATACACTTTGTGAGGCAATACAAAGAAAAGAAAAGATCTCAAGCTAAAAAGTCCAAGATGTGCACTGTACTTCTACTATTGTGTGCCGCACTTGCCTTTGAAGCCAAAAAACCGCCACACTTTTCCCTAAAGTCTGAAGAATTAAAGTCTAATAAATACACCAACATTAACTCCTCAAAAACGCCGCACTTATTCCTAAGTGCGCTACACTTCCAACGAGACTTAAATGAAATCATTAAATGCTATCGCATTAACACCGAAAAACTGCCGCACTTATTTGTAAGTGCGCCGCACTTTCACCCAAAATTAGCCTATAAATAGAGGACGAATTTTCACTCTCAAATCATTCCTCTCATTTCAAAAATCACATCCCTCACACACATACTTCAATCCTCTTATCCATCATCCATATAAACACCAAAAACACTACTCCTTTTGAAGAAAAAAGATCTAACGATCAAGAACAAAGACGGTTATAAACTTAGTCATTGAAATAATGGAAGTCTATGTTAAATCTACTTTTGTTATGAACTCCTTAGTCATGAGAGGCTAAATCTCTCATAACTACTCGATGATGTTATGATAATGAATAAGTACTTGGTATGATCGTAAACTCTTTAATCTCATGCTTATGTTGCAATCCAATTATATCTTATCTTGTCAGTTTTGCTTATCAACTTGGATTATGTAATCATATCGGTATAGGTCGAAAGACCCGTTATGATCTATGTGGTTTTAAAGATATGTCTATGGTCTTTATCGTTTGTGCCGAGAAATCTACTTTCGTAAATTGATAAACAAAATAAGCTTTGATATACTAGTAACTGGATTATTTGAGTGACACATTTGGTCTAGTTAACTAAATATAACTCTTGAGTTAATCAAGTTAGTTTGTGAAAACGTTTTCTGACGAGAAATCCTTATTATAAATTAATGTCCCATCTTCGAGGTCTAATCATTTCCAACACTTATAAATTATTTTCAACTATCCGAGTAGTCATCTTTATTATCATTGGTAAAACAAAAGTTACTTTCAAAATTTTTAAAGTCTATTTTCTTTCTGATTATTTAAACACTACTCAAATCCCTGTGGAACGACTTGGTCTTACCTAAAAAGATTATACTACATACGTGGGTTATACTTTCACCCGTGTGTTTCCATATAATTATCCCGATCTTGATGAAGATGACATACCCATGTCTCATGAAGAAGAAGAAGCTAAATTCATGCAAACTTTTCGTAAGACTCGTTTTTACAATGATTACCACGACCGAGACTCAAATCGCGATAATTGGCGTTCAAACGAACGAAGTAGTTACAACCGAGAAAACTACCGATCCAACACCGATGACAAACCCTATGACATTCAAAAGCAATTCAACGATTTCATGAAATTTTAGCAATCAACCAACGCTTTTGTCAAAGAAACATTCATGGACCTCAAAACCTAACTCGAAACCGTAGCAAAAAATCATCAAGCTTCAATCCAGAATCTTGAAACTAAGTTTAACAGACTTACTAACAAGCAATCTGGTCGACCTTCTGGATCTCTTCCAAGCAACACTCAACCAAACCCAAAAGGACACAAAGTCTATTAACCACCGCAATCTCGTAATGAGCATGTGAATGCCGTATTCACAAGAAGTGGTAAATCCTATAACCCACCAGTTAACCCAAATGATCAACAAGACAATTCTAAAACCCTTGTCAATTTCGATAGTGATGATGAAGAAGATGAGCCTACACCACAACCAAAAACTCAAAATCTAAAACCAGCCAAAGAAACTCCGTTACCTAAACTATAATAACCAAAAATCCCGTACCCTCAATGCCTAAGGAAAGAGAAAATAGAAGCCCAATACAGAAAATTTCTCGACATGATCCGCACTGTCCGAATCAATGTACCTCTTATTGACGTCTTGGTTGGAATGCCTAATTATGGCAAGTTTCTCAAGGAACTCATAAGCAACAAACACAAAATCGAACAAATTTTTTCCGCTTTCTTAAGTGATGAAAGTTCAGCAATGATCCAAAACAAAGTTCCACCCAAACTCGGAGACCCTGGAAGCTTTCTTATTTCATGTAATTTCAATAAAACCTTCTCCTACAATGCTTTAGCCGACCTAGGTGCTAGCATTAACCTTATGCCGTATTTGCTTTATGCCAAATTATCTCTCAAAACTCTTAAATCTACCAAAATGAGCGTAAGATTAGCCGACAGATCATTCCAATACCCTATTAGAATAGCTGAAAATATGCTCGTTGAAGTTGGTAAGTTCACCTTTCCTGCCAATTTTGTTATCCTCGAAATGAAAAAAGATATCAAAGTGCCTCTAATCTTGGGATGACCCTTTCTTCACACTGCTGATGCAGTTATTCGAGTTAAACAGAAACAACTCAATCTTGGAGTTGGAACTGAACAAATGATTTTCAATATCGATTCTGCGATGAAACACTCCTATTCGAATGATGATACCTGTTTCAGTATCGATGTAATTGATGAAATCTTAGAAGAAGACTTCGATGCTCTTCTAGACGAAGGTAGTAAAATCCTCCATTCCATCGAAGGAACCCTTCTCGAGGAAGAAATCTTTGCTAAATTTGATGAATTCATGGCAATTACTGCCGATGAAAACTATGACTCTGAATCCGATACCGAAGAACCACCATTCGAGAAAATCACCATCAATACAGATTATAAGATCAAAACATCTCTCAAAGAGCCTCCTACGGATCTCGAACTCAAACCTCTTCCTGATAATCTGGAATATGTATTCCTGGAAGAACCTTCTTTTCTTCCTGTTATCATATCATCTCAGCGTTCCAAAGAAAAGAAAGATAAACTTGTATCTGTCTTTATAAAGCACAAGCAAGCCTTTACTTAGAAAATGACAGACATTCCTGGTATCTGCCCATCATTCTGTAAACACAAGATACAACTTTTAGATGACAAGAAACCAGTTGTCCAAAAATAGAGAAGACTAAACCTAAACATGCAAGAAGTTGTCACAAAAGAAATCGTGAAACTCTTAGATACCAGTATTATTTATCTAATTGCCGATAGTCCTTGGGTTAGTCCTATTCAATGTGTACCAAAGAAAGGTGGTATTACAGTTGTCACCAACGAAAATGATGAACTTGTTCCAACAAGAACCGTTATGGATTGCCGAGTATGCATTGATTATCGCAAACTCAATGAAGCAACCGCAAAAGATCACTTCCTTTTACTATTTATGGACCAGATGTTAGAAAGACTCGCAGGAAATAAATATTTCTGTTTCCTCGATGGTTTTTCTGGTTATTTTTAAATCCCTATCGATCCTAATGATCAAGAGAAAACAACATTCACATGTCCTTTTGAAACATATGCTTATAGGCGAATGCCTTTCGGGCTATGCAATGCTCCTGCCACATTCCAAAGGTGCATGTTGGCAATCTTTCACGATATGATCAAAGAATCTGTCGAAGTATTCATGGACGATTTATCCGTCTTCAAACTCTTTTGACACATGCCTAAACAACCTCGATAAAATGCTCCAACATTGTAAAGATGCCCATCTTGTCCTAAATTACGAAAAATGTCACTTTATGGTCAAAGAAAGAATTGTGCTTGGACACAAAGTGTCTAGTGCAGGACTCGAAGTCGACAAAGCAAAAATCAACGTAATCTTAAAACTTCCACTCCAGGCCAATATTAAAGGTATTATAAGCTTTCTCAGACCTGTCGGTTTTTACCGATGTTTCATTAAAGATTTCTCAAAAATTGCCCGACCTCTTACTAAGCTGCTTGAAAAAGACACTCCTTTTGAATTCAATGATGAATGTCAAAAAGCATTCGATTTATTGAAGGAGAAACTCACATGTGCTCCTGTGATTGTAAGCCCAAATTGGAATCTTCCATTTGAACGTATGTGTGATGCCAGTGATTTCGCAGTTGGAGTCGTCTTAGGTCAAAAAGATGGTAAAAACTTTCACCCAATCTAATTCACAAGTAAAACCCTTAATCCAACTCAAAAAAAATACACCGTAACTAAAAAAGAGCTTATGGCTATAGTTTTTGCATTCAACAAATTTAGATCCTATCTTATTCTCTCAAAAACTATTGATCACACCGATCATTCAGCTCTAAGGCACTTATTCCAGAAACAAGACGCTAAACCATGCCTTATTCGATGGATTCTACTTCTGCAAGAATTCGACATAGAAATCAAAGACAGAAAAGTAAAAGAAAATGTTGCAGCATTTATCCTGAATTGAAAATGATGAAAAAAGCGATGATAGTGAAGTTGATGATAACTTTTCTGGAGAAACTCTTATGGAAATCAATACCAAAGATGAACCTTGGTTCGCAGACTTCGCAATCTACTTGGTCGGTAATATTATACCAAAAGGGATGACATACCAACAAAAGAATAAATATTTCTCTGACCTTAAACACTACTTTTGGGAGGAACCTTACCTTTTCAAAGTATGTTCTGACGGTATGATCAGACGCTGTATATCTGGATCAGAAACCCAAACCCTTTTAGATCAATGTCACCACGGACCCATCGATAGACATTATGGACCCAACATAACTGCTAAAAAAGTCCTTGATTTAAGATTTTACTGGCCAACAATCATCAAAGAAGCTCATACTCTAGTTCGCTTTTGCGAAGCATGCTAAAAGACAGGAAATATATTAAACGTGATGAGATGCCCTTAAACAACATTCAAGTATGTGAAATTTTCGACATATGGGGTATTGACTTTATGGAACCATTCCCGAAGTCATATAAGTTTAAATACATTCTAGTCGCCATTGATTACGTATCTAAATGAGCCGAAGCTCAAAATTTACCAACAAATGATGCCCGAGTAGTTGTCACCTTCTTGAAGAAACTATTATGCCCATTTGGAATGCCTAAAGCTCTAATCAGCGATCAAGGTACTCACTTCTGTAACAAAATAATGGAAAGAACCATGAAAAGATATGGAGTCAACCACCGTTTTTCCACATCATATCATCCTCAAACTAGTGGTCAAGTTGAAAACACGAACAGAGCTCTCAAAAGAATTCTTTAAAAGACTGTTAAAGACAATCTTACTATTTGGTCAAGAAAACTTAATGACGCTCTATGGGCTTTTCGCAATGCCTACAAAACACCTACCGGTACCACACCCTACAAACTAATATATGGAAAGAACTGCCACTTACCATTTGAAATTAAACAACGTGCATACTGGGACACTGAAAAACTGCAACCCTCTCATCGCTGCTGGTGAGAAAAGAATGTTTCAGTTACATAAGTTAGACGAACTTAGACACCAAGCCTATGAAAACTCTCATCTATATAAGGAAAGAACCAAAGTCTGGCATGGCAGAAAATTAAGAATGAGAAAAGAATTCAAACAAGGAAATAAAGTCCTGCTCTTTTATTCGAAGTACAAATTTAAACAACCGAAACTCAAATCTCGATGGTTAGGACCTTATATAGTGAAACATCAATATCCATCCGGATATGTTGAACTCTATAGAAAAGATAGAAAGACGTTCATAGTCAATGGCCATCGATTTAAACTATATCATGAAGAAGATAATGACCCAAGGGAAGCAATCACTCCCTTCTTCCCCAATTGAATGACTCCCGAAGTACGAGTCTAGCTAACGACTCTCTTAAAAAATTAAGCGCTTCTCGGGAGGCAACTCGTGCTTCACTTAAGGGTGGAGGAGTCCCTCTTCCATTCTTCTACTAATATTCTTTATTTATTTTCTAAAAAAAACAACAAAAATATTTTCTTTTTGTGTGCTTTTGTGTGTTTACTTTTATGCAGGTACTTTAGCTTAAAGATATAAAAAAATTATGAAGTATGCTCAAAGGATAGCTCTACCGCAGCTATGCAATTCTCTATGCCCCGGGAAGTACCGTTTTCTTTTAATTTTCCCTATTTTATCTCTATTATCAGTTATTACATTGAGGGCAATATATGTTCAACTTAAGTGTGGAGGGGAGCCAAATAGGAAAAATTAATCATATCCCTCCATGTTTGCCCTATAATTTTTTTTCCAACTAATATTTTATGAAAAATCTTAATATATATGTTTTCAAAATATAAAAAATGCTCTTAGTAAGGCAAATCCAACCGAATTGACATTATAGCTAGCGCAACCCAGTCAACTAAATTGTGAGAATTTTAAGCCTTATGAATATTTGGGTAGCCACCTTTGATACCCAAGATAATTGATGCCTTTAGCTTGTTCGCGTTAAGGTTTGAATACAGTCATATGTTTCTATTATGTCATTACGGATGTGTACGTATGGTCTTTGTCGCCTTTTCTGGAAAATTGGTATTTGTTGATAATTATATTTGAGAGAACCGGTAATTTAGAAGCTCTAGAATTTGTGCTTAATCATCATTTACTAGGCCGAAGCCTAATCACATGCAGTGAATCCATCAAGTCTCTGTTCTTGCAAGCACTCCCCTTAGTGCTAAGTTGCTAAAATTGAATGAAGAAGTTATGTGCCAAGCCCCCGTTATTTGGTAAATAAATAAAAAAACAAATATATATGTGTGCTATAGTAGTTCAAAGAAATAAAGTCTTATATTTCGGCGCATGAAGATTATATCCTCTCCAGTACTAAGTTCCGCCCTTCGGTTAGGTTTATGTGTTAAGTACAAGACTATGGTAGCTGTCTAGATTATGTTTGTGCAAATTAAGTGTTCTTTACAAAAATATATAACCCTATCTGAGTGGCTGAGTGAATTAAAAATCAAACAATATCCTTATGTGAGATACTATGTTATATGTCTATGCCTGAAAAGTTATCTAATATTGAAACTCTTATAAAATCCAAATTTTCTTCACGTCACGATAAATGATTTTATTTTTCTTGCTTCGAATGCTTGAGGGCAAGCAATAAGCTAAGTGTGGAGGGATTTGATAACGCCCAAATTATACATGTTTTCTATGGCGTTATTTATGTATATTTTATCATTTTTCGTGAACTTTCGATACTTAATAGCTTAAATTGTTTGTAGGTTCACTTGAAGACACTACAGACCCAAACTCAAGAATTGATACACTTTGGGAGGCAAATACAAAGAAAAGAAAAGATCTCAAGCTAAAAAGTCCAAGATGTGCGCCGCACTTCTACTATTGTGCGCCGCACTTGCCTTTGAAGCTAAAATACCGTCGCACTTTTCCCCAAAGTCTGAAGAATTAAAAGTCTAATAAATACACCAACATTAACTCCTCAAAACCGCCGCACTTATTCCTAAGTGCGCCGCACTTCCAACGAGACTTAAATGAAATTATTAAATGCTATCGCATTAACACCCAAAAACCGCCGCACTTATTTGAAAGTGCGCCGCACTTTCACCCAAAATCAACCTATAAATAAAGGACGGATTTTCACTCTTAAATCATTCCTCTCATTCTAAAAATCATATCCCTTAAACACATACTTCAATCCTCTTATCCATCATCCATATAAACACCAAAAACACTACTCCCTTTGAAGAATAAAGATCTAACGATCAACAACGAAGATGATTATAAACTTAGTCATTGAAATAATGGAAGTTTATATTAAATCTACTTTTGTTATGAACTCCTTAGCCATGAGAGGCTAAATCTCTCATGACTACTAGGTGATGTTATGATAATGAATAAGTGTTTGGTATGATTGTGATCTCTTTAATCTCAAGCTTATGTTGCAATCCTATTATATCTTATCTTGTTAGTTTTGTTTATCAACTTGGATTATGCAATCATATCGGTATAGGTCGAAAGACCTGTTATGATCTATGTGGTTTTAAAGATTTGTCTATGGTCTTTATCGTTTATGCCGAGAAATCCACTTTCGTAAATTGATAAATAAAATAAGCTTTGATATAATTGTAACTGGATTATTTGAGTGACACATTTGGTCTAGTTAACTAAATATAAGTCTTGAGTTAATCAAGTTAGTTTGTGAAAATGTTTTCTGACGAGAAATCCTTTTTATAAATTAATGTCCCATCTTCGAGGTCTATTAATTTCCAACACTTATAAATTATTTTCAACTATCCAACTAGTCATCTTTATTATCATTGGTAAAACAAAAGTTACTTTCAAATTTGTTAAAGTCCATTTTCTTTTTGATTATTTAAACACTACTCAAATCCCTATGGAACGACCTGGTCTTACCTAAAAAGATTATACTACATACGTGGGTTATACTTTTACCCGTGTGTTTCCATATAATTATCCGGTATTTTGAGTCATTATAAATTTAAAGCTTTTGAAACACATCAGATGTCCTGATTCTTAGTTCATCTTTTGGTGGTAACTCCTCAAAATCATCTTTGACTTCATCCTCTTGAACATTCCCTTACATGAATTCATCAAATTCTTTGTCGAGTGGTGTTTCGCTTATCTTTTCTGATGTATTTAGGAATGGTTTAGAATCGTTGAGCAGAGCGTTGAGTTCATCCTTAGTTATTTCATCGATAACATCCATGCGAAAGCATGTGTCGTCATTCAAGTGAGAATACTGCATAGCTTTATCGATGTGAAAGGTTGCTCTATCTTCTCCAATTCCTAAATTGAGTTCTTTGTTCTTACCTCTTATGATGGCATCAGCGGTATGCAAGAATGGTCTTCCTAAAATTTGAGGGACTCTATCATCTTCCTCCATTTGCAAGATAACGAAATCTACAGGGAACACGAATTTTCCAGCTTAAACGAGCATATTCTCTGCAACTCCCATAGGGTACTGGTAAGTATGATTTACTAGGAGAATACTCATCCTTGTGGGTTTCAGAGTTGTTCCAGAAAGTGTAGCATATAGTGAATTCGACATCAGATTAATACTTGCGCCAAGATCGGCCAAGGCGAGATATTCAACTAAGTTTACAAGTTTGCAAGGGATTAGAAAACTTGTGGGGTCTCCAAGCTTCGTGGGATCTTGTTTTGAAGAATTGTTGTGCATTCCTCAGTTAAGAAGACAACAGAGATTTGTTCCATCTTACTTTTGTTGCTTACAAGATCTTTCAGAAACTTGCCATAATTAGGCATTCCTACCAGGACGTCAACGAGGGGTACGTTGATCCTGACTTCTTTGACCATGTCTAAAAACTTAGCATATTGTGCCTCTATTTTTTCTTTGTTCAAGCGTTGTGGATATATAATTTTTGGCTTATAGGCTTTGAGTGGCAGTGTATCGGTCTGAGTTGGTTTCTTGGGTAGAGGTTCTGCCTCTTTTTTGACCTTTTTTGCCTCGTCTTCACTATTGCCAAGGAAGACGGCAGTTTTAGTGTTTGGGCTAGCTGGTGGGTCATAGGTCTTACCACTGCATGTGAATACGGCATTTACGTGTTCATTTCGAGCAGGCGGTGGTCGGTAAGGTCTTTCGTTTGATGTTGAAGGTTTTGGATTGGTTTGGGTATTGCTAAGTAACGTACCCGTGGGTCTTGAAGATTGGTGATCAGAAATCCTACCAAACTTTGTTTCAAGGTCTTGAATCGCAGCTTGATGATTCTTTTGTCCTTGTTCGACTTTGGTTTTGAGATTGTAGAATTGGTTCTAGACAAAATCATTCGTTGTCTTTTGTTCTATAACGAATTCTCTCATGGTTTTCTCGAATTCTGGTTCGTCTAGTTTCTTTTCGGGTAAACGTTGAATTGGCGGGTTTTCCTCACTAGGGTTTGAGTTTCGGTTTTCATCTCGATGGTAAGATTGACGATTGCGCAATTGCTAGAATTTCAACCATAATAATTTCCTTGATATCCTTCGGATGCATAGTTTGCTTCTTCCTCCTTGGGTCCTCCCATAGGTTTATCGTCGGAATCCGATGATGGATGGGGTCCTCCACATTTGTTTCATCCATCTCTCATTTATTTTATGTATCCTTTGATCTCTTTGAATTGTGAATCAATCCTTGTCATTAAGGTTTCCATTTTTTCCAATAATGGTGAATTTTCTTCACTTTCGGCGAAGGAAACGGTTTTACGAAGAGGTTTGGTTTTGTTCTCTTTTGACCAATCGAGTTTAAGAAGAACTCGATCCTCAAGCAACAAATGTTGCATCATATTGGGGTTTTGTATAGGAAGATTCCTCTGGCGACTAGGATAGCTTGGGTTTTTGGGTTCGCTAGTCCGTGGTAAAAGATTGGATTATGGTTTCTCGCCTAAACCAGTCCATGACACTCGAAGTAGTCCTTCATACGTAGCCAAGAAGCGTCGACTAGGTGATTCGTGATGTTGTTTGGTTGAAACCTGAAATTTCTCCCTAGTGAGTCGGTCAAACATAGCAGGTGGAGAAAGAAATCAGCTTACGAAGCATGTCTCGATTCTTTCCCAATGGTTAACACACACAAACCGGGACTTATTCGTTGAAACCAAATCTTTGCTTCTCGCTCCGCTAGGGAATGATGGAAAAAGTTTTAGTTTGATGGCATCCGTGTTGGAGTTGCCATAATGGAACATTCCACATACTTCAACCCAAGTTGTTCCCTTTGTTCATCATATAATTTTTTAAGCTTAGCATAAGATTCCTCACATTCTTTTGAACAAGATGTTACCTTAGTATTTGAGCCTGAATTGCTATAAGCCATCAAAGCAAAGTTCGCTTGCTCATCTTCTACATGACCAATCTAATCAACACCGTCCCCATAAATAGTTACTAAAACTTTAGGTTCCTCCTGTTTTCCAAGTCTCCTCCTATAGTCTTTTACTTTATATCTAGTGTTCCCTGCATCTCTCCTTCTGCTCTCTTGATTTCCTTTTGATCTGCACTCTCTAGCAAAGTGCCCTGTGTTATGGAAATTGAAGCACTTAACCTTAGTCTTGTAAAAGCCAACTGGTTCCTTGGCATCAAACTGCAGCTTTCTCCCTGTATTCTTGTAAAACTTCTTTAATCTCATGGAAATCATAGCCACTTGCCATTTCAAATCCATTTCTTCTAAATCAAACTCGTCAACCTGTTCAAGATCCTCATGATCCAATTATGGACCACTTGATTGATTAGCAAAGAAAGAGTACTTGAGTTCATCAATGTATAATGAAGATCCTTCCTTTTGTGAGTTATGGCCAGAAGAAGTAGAAACACCATAAGCAGTACTAACATTATTAGTACTGGTAGTGCTTTCAGAAGAAACAAACACCACATTCTGTGTGCTGAAAGATGATGCAGTAGAGCCTTTAATGCCAAAAACTTAATGCGTGCGATACGGGTTAGTTTTAAATTTATAACTCGGTATACCAAATTCTTAAGCAACACATACGAGCAAGTGAACTCGTCCGTATTAGCAAGATATTAAAATGTTAAGTTGAGATCGTTCACGGGGATTTGGGTGTTTCAACTTGATAAAGATTTTGATGATAAAAGTCCTAAGATGCAAGCAAGCAATGATGAAAGTGATTCGATAACAAATAGATGTACTTGGTTGGATTTAGTTTGGGAATTCGATTCGACATGAGGGTGGAAAAGACTAACAAATTGATTAAAAGAATTGAAGGTTATCTAATTTAATGTTTTTAAAACTTTTTGCCTTCGTCAAGTCTCCTAGTGACAAAAATAAGCATTAGGCGCAATCAATCAATTTAAGACTAAGACAACCTCTATGATTTTATTCGCGGTTCGTTTCACAAACCATAGACATCGATAATTATGTTCCTAGTTATACCAAACCGCTTAAGAAATGGTCAATACAAAAGGTAGCCGATCGTAGACAAAAAGGCGACAATTGATTAATTAACAATATCCCTTTCGGCCTATGATATTATCAACAAACAATCCGGTTGATAAAACTATGCCACTTTAGAACATAAGAACAAATGGATCTAAGACTTAGCTTGAAATTGAATTAACATGCCACACTATCATAATCGAATCTTCATACCACAAACATCATCTAACCAAGCACATAAAGGGACTAGCCACTCATATTAAACAAAGACATAATTTCAGAAAATAATGCATTCATAAACATAATGAGAGTTCTTACAAAAGTATTGCAAAAGCTTAAAGGAATGTAAACTAGGAAATGACAAACGTGGGCTCCAAGAGCCGGGCGGCACGCCTTCTGCCGGGTGGCAGACTCTCGAGCCGGGCGGCTGGGAGGTCGCTGGTGGGATCTTTTTGTTGTATTTTTCGTTTAAGGCTCTTTCTCGATTTTTGCTTGGCCGTGGGCCTTCGTACTTCACCATATCTTCATTAAAACTTGATGACGAAGCTTGAGTAATTAGATTTCTTCTTCTTTGAGATGCTTCCGCACTTGATCCTAACACGGAATTCTTCGTACTTGAGATAATCTCTGCATGTTCGTCTCTCCTTTTCTTGTTTTCTTGTATATGGATGCAATTACACTAGAAAGCATATTTTGACATAATCCAGTAATAAAACCATAGGTAACTGACCAAATAACTAATACAAAAGTATGAATAACGCTCCCAAAACATACTCGATTTGAGCGTTATCACACACTATCTTGTATCAACTTCTAGAGCCATATGGTATTGATAAGAGAGCTTCCTTAACCATCTTCATCCTCCACCGCTCTAAAATTCCTAGGCCTCCCACCAAGTCCCTATTGCAGAGCCATCATCTTCATATTTTCACACACATAGGTGAGTTTCGATTATGGTTTTCTCCTATCTTTATAAAAAATTATATGGCACAACATTGGTTTTTACATAATATTACAGTATGTATTAGTTTGTGAAACTAATGTGAATTGGATAGTTATTGTGGAGTGATATCACATAACTGATAATATAAGATAACCTCGCCCAAAATCCCAATCGCCCTTTAAAATGTTTTTTCATACCCGAACAGCAGAAAGTGATTCAAATGTAACGACAAACAACCTGATATAGACTAGGTTCTCAAATGATTACTGGCGCTCAGGATCGTGACGATTGAGAATGCATATGTTTAGATGAAATGCAAATTATTACGTCCATTGCTGCTTTAGGACCATCATCTTAAAATTATCTACGTAGTTGCGGACAATAGAAAGATTGCCACTATACGCTTCATGACAACTATTATGTTTAATCTGCCATTTTTCTGATGGTTAGATGTAAGCTTTTTTGTCTATAGACTGTTTTCTCTTATACCTATCCGACTCACCTGTATAAATGAGTAAATTATTGTTGTTCTGTTTATGTGTCGAAATTGATTTTATGATAATCTTTTCTGCTAATCATTGAACCCTGTCAAAACAATGACCATGAAGTTTGTATATTGTTGCCCAACTAGATTGACGTATGTTATTAAAGTGCTAATGATTTCAGGCACATTGTAGACTCATCACTTTTAAGAGTGGCATTTTGACCTTATTTATGCTAATGTGTTTTCATGCATTGTGATCAGAAAATCATGAAGTCTGACCTTGTTGGAGGACTGTGAAAACTTGGAGGAACGCACCATTTATGGAGAAGCCGATGTGTTCTAATTCTGGTAAGCTGTTTTTTATTGGGTATTTTAATAATCAAAATACATGAAATGGGAACCCAGAGCAACTGGGCAATATGGAATGAAATGCGTTGTCCATTATTATTGGTTTGGAGTTGTTGCTTTAATGCAAGTTAATTTTTTTTATCAACACCTGGGATTTTGGTTCATTCTTTGGTGGGTTGCATAAGTGTGGTCAATATATATAGGTATTCGGCTTACACGAGGTGTTTGGTTTAACTGTCTTAAGCTATTTGTATGCTGCTCCAGATATTGATCTTCATGCCATTAAGGTAGTTTCTTCATTTCTCAAATCATACACATGACCTGACTTTAGTTTATCTGTCTTGGAGCAGATTTAGAATGAGGCATTTTTCTATGTTTTTTGTGTGTGGACATGGTATGGAATTAAGTTTGCGATATTAGTAACACTTACACTAATGACTAAAAGACAAGTAAGGAGGTGACTTTTTGATCTATGAGACTATGAGAATCCTTCTATGTGTTGGTATTGCAGTATTGTAGTTTACTTATCGCTTTAGAGGATGTTTGGATTAGATTATTTTTCAGGCTTATGAGCTTATTTAAAGTTGGAAAAGCTCATAAGCTAAGTTATTTTTTTGGGTGGGTTTATGAGCCTATCAACTTGAAGTATTTACTTACTAGCTTCATAACCCGCCCAATGGGCGGGTTAGCTTCATTTTACTACA
>BQNB010048556.1:0-37838 GCA_026074375.1 Tanacetum coccineum
ACTATAAGCCACTACAACCTAATGCATATGACCCATATGATGTTAAATACCCATTAATTAATGTGACTAGTTATAACCTAATGCACATGACTCATGACCCATGTTAATTACCCATTGTCACAAGTCATGAATGTGTCATAACATGACACTATAAGCCACTACAACCCAATGCATATGACCCATATGATGTCAAATACCCATTAATGAATGTGACCAACGATAACCTAATCCACATGACCTATGCCCCATGTGAATACCCATTAATGGATGTGTCATAACATTACGGACCATTCGACCGGGGTCGTATCCTCAAAGTGAGTTGAATATATTGGTCATACATAATCACCTTAAATGTGGTCATAAACATAATTTAGTCACACATTTGTGATATGCTATGGCTATTGTAAAGGCATATAGTCACATGATCGTGCATAGAAGTAAATGTGATTATACACATTAGCTTTTGGCAAGCTAACACAAATTAAACTTTAAACATACATATTAAGTTACGTGACCATATGTACTGGATAAAGTGACCAAAAGTGTTAATAAGTGTGACCATATGCTGTTTAAAGGGAAGAAATGTGTATTTTGTGTGACTATTGATCATCCAATAGCCACATTAAGTTTATGTTTGTGTGGCCTTTTGTAATATTTAGTCACACAAAGCATGTTTGTTTTGGGTATTTAGTCACATACAATTAAGCATAAAGTGGCCAAAAGTATTAATAAGTGTGACCATATGCTGTTTAAAGTGAAGAAATGTGTATTTTGTGTGACTATTGATCATCCAATGGCTACATGAATTTTATGTTTGTGTGGCCTTTTGTAATATTTAGTCACACAAAGCATGTTTGTTTTGGGTATTTAGTCACATACAATTAAGCATAAAGTGGCCAAAAGTGTTAATAAGTGTAACCATATGGTGTTTAAAGTGAAGTAAAAGTGTATTTTGTGTGACTGTTGTTCATCTAATGGCCACATGAATATTATGTTTGTGTGGCCTTTTGTAATATTTAGTCACACAAAGAATTATGCAAACAGTGACCAAAAGTGTTAATAAGTGTGACCATATGCATCTTTTAGTCACATTTAAGAAATCAATATATATCAAAACAAATTCAAATACAATAAAACTGGAATGTATATAACTGAACCAAATATAAAATTGTGATGTCGTACATAATAAAATTCTCAATAATTTAAGGACTTCTCAAGACTCTTCTTCTTAGCTTGCCTTTGCATTTCATCACTAGAGACGTAAATGTTTTTGCGCTTCGTATGTAATTTAGATGCAGTTTTGTTCTTAACATTCATTCGTATGGTAATTAGAGGTGTTGCCTGTAGGAAACAAAAGCCGTGTTTATCAAACACTGAATTAAATATGAAGAATTTTATATATGTAGGTTGATAAAATACAGGTATGTACCTTTGGATCGAAAACAACTTGATCCTTTGGCCATGCAAAAAAACCACCTACTTCATCCTTAACTGTTTTGAAACCGTTATTTCCTACATCCGGTATGCATGCCGCATCCACTAAAGATGTATCAGTTGACACTTTGTAGTAATCCTTTGGGAGTCCTTTGTTATGAAGAATTGGTTTTTCCATACAGTCTTGTAATACGGTACCCAAAGCAATAATAGTTATTTATTTTAAGTGCCACAGTTTGCACTTAATTACCTAAAAAATGATTTGTTACATGTATGTATCAGAAATTAATTAAACAAAAGAATATATGACCATGTTGAAATACATACTTGTGGTAGTACTCATAGTGAAGACACATTTTCTTGTGATTGGGAATCTTGACATGAAGAATCCTTCCGTATTGATCTAATCCTTTTCTTAGATCCGAAAGATTTAACAGTTTCCTATATATATAAAACAAGTAAATAAGACATGTATGTAGAATTCAAAAATCACAGGGGGATGTTTTATTACTTACCCTTGTTTCCATTTCCTTTTCCAAAGTTGCAAGTCCATTAGACTTCTGAATGCTCGCGTCATTTTCACATCCAACAATAGTTGTTCCGCCCTCCTCATAAGCACTGCTATTTATAGGATTAATGTCCACCGGAGACACCTGCAATATAAATTAAGAAATGCATAGACTAATCGGTTTAGGATCAGTGCCCGTAATTTATAGTGTGGGGATTAAAAGTCTTCTTGATGCTGTTTGGATTATTGCTGCTCATGTTTGAAGTTAATGCTGCTTGGTTGATTTAATTCTGCTAGTGAACTTTAAAGAAAAATATGCCAAGTGTTTACTACTGCTAGTACAAAGTTAGTACTGCTAGTGAATATTAGTACTGCTCATGGTTAAGACTGCTCAGAGAAGTTAATGCTGATGAAGAAGTTAATACTGCTAGTGTATAAGTTAGTACTATTTGTTAGTTAGTACTGCTTAGTATATAAGTTAGTGCGATTAGTGTTAATTAGAAAATGAAATTGTTAACAACATAAAAAATGTCTTACATTTGGTGGTGTCAACTGAGTTGACATTGACTGAACTACCCCCTTGTGCAGCCAACTGATTCTTCAGTGTAGCAACCATTCCCTCTGTTTGTGACATCTTATTGGACAAATTCTGGATTAATAGTTCTTTTTCTTGACGTTCACGTCTCTAATTATCAAGTTGACTTTGAAGTAACAAAATTCTTTCATCAGATGCTTGTCTGCTTCGAGGAAGATCAAAATACCTCTTGTATGTAACTCCACTTCCCACTCCTCTTGCATAACCTCCCTTTTCCTTACCTAATACAAATGTCATGGCATCAGTGCCATGATCAACCTTCAAGGTTCCTTCTTTGATCTTGTCCTCAGTTTCTTTCTGCACAATATGGGAAATAGGTTATTATACGAAAATGAACATAATAATAAAATTTGCAGTCAAACTTACAAGTTTCTCTCCCACTGATCTAATCGCATCATCTGGATATTCTCCGTCTTTGTTTACCCTTCCTTTCAACCATAGTGTACCACGTAAGGGTTCTTCATCTGGTTCAATTTCTTTTTTTTGATCTTATAAACATCAAATACATACACATGTAAGTTAAACCAATATAAACGAAAGTATGATGCTATTAAATGCAAATGTGCAAATGTGTAATCTTACCATTTTCTCTTTCACAAGTGCGTATCCACCTCGTCCCATTGTATGCTGATAAACAGACTTGGAACGCGCCATTTTAGCTGCAGCTGATTTCACCTTGTAACACAAAATCATACGGCGTTTAGATGTAGTAATGATGCTAGTATAGAACTAATATATATGGAAACACAAAATTATGAAAGATATATGAACTTAAATAAAAATGACTAATTAAAACCTTGTATTCCTCGGTGGAAGTATACTTTACAAAATTGACCCATTCTTCGGCTTTTAAAATTGCACTATACTTCGTCGGGACTTCATTTAGTTTAGAAAGTGTATTTTGGTTGGGCAATATGTATGTTTGTCTCAATTTCCTTCTGAAATTCCTTAGAAGTTGACCAAGACGATTCATTACCATCTTTCTGACTGTCAAGTCAACATCAAAATATCGCTGTAAAGATTAACACAATGTTGTTAATTAGTTGCACATAATGTAAATGCAGAGATAAACTTATGTAGTACTGGGTTAAAAAATAGTATATGTGTACCGTGATTTCATCCCATAGTTTATCTCTTGCTTCTGAATCCACCTTCTTCCAGGATAGAATCTTCTAACCTATATGCTCACGAACCATATCTCCTAAAAAACTCAAAAACAATGCTCTATGTATTCCTGATATCCTATTCAACGCATCGAAGGTTACACTGAGCTTTATTCCATCGGGTTTTAGATATTCCCTACGAAACTTATATAACCTGGTTATGCCCCTCTTAACTACATTCCCATTTGAATGGTTGTTTTCATCCTCCTCATCCCCCTCATCAAAATACTCCTCTGATCGATATCCTAAATCGTCATTTTCATTATCATTATCATAATTAACTAAATGATCCTGATCATCAATGGCTTGAGTTTTCATGATTCTTCAGCAACAATGTGTAAAAGAAAATAAGTAAAAGGGTAAAATCCATAAATGCTTAATGTACTTTAATAAAAGACTCATTCTACATACTTTACTTTTTTTATTGTTATTCTTGTTACTAAAGTTTGTATTTTTTATCATAATACATAACTGTAATAGTTTGTAAAGGGTATTTTAGTCATTTCTCACATCTTCATCTTCTACCTCCCAACATCATAATTTCAAGCGAAAAAACCCATTACCTGAACCCGAATTTTATGTTCCTCTGATACTTTTGATCTCTCTTCCTCTTAAGAACCTTAGCCACCCAGTTCATAAACCCTTTCCGAGATACCATTAGTTTGATGCTTTCGCCAATTTCGTTTGATTGAAGATAAAATGTAAATTTGTTTTTTACCTTTAGATCCATAGCGAAATCGTTTTCGGTAGACAGGAAATCATATATTGTTTAAACTAGTGCTTTTTTTCTTTTAGTTTATTAGTACACCCATACCCATTCCATCAATCAATTCACTACAACTAAACAAAAATCATACCCATGATAGCACATCACTTACCGCCAATAATAGAAAGACACAAAGGGGCTTACATTCAAGGACAACATGCAATTCGGAATAAACAAAATACCCAGAAGAAACGGCATCAAAACGCAACCTCAAAAACAACAACTAAGCTCATCAATGACTGGAGCACAAACAATATTCAAACGAACTAAAATGAATATACTCATGGTATAACGTAATTACTATCTAGCTTCATAACCAGACTAATTCCCATTAACAACAAAAAAAAAAAAAAAAAAAAAAAAAAAAAAATTAATAATGTACAATAAACCATAAAACTTAACATTCCATTCCATTCAAAGATATTCCAAAACATACATTATTATTATCCTTAATTAACCTTCATCATCATAACCCATAATTAACATATATTCTAATCCCAACTGACAGCATACCCTACCAAAAGACTAAACAACCACAAAACATAAACAAACCAGACAACAGAAACCCCAACCTACCCTAATTAACCATCATTGCCTTCAGCATCCAACATCTCCAAATCAATCTCTTTACCATGAATCTTCTCCTCAGCAACAGCAATTAACCTATTGAAATCAGCCCCTTTCCTGCTCAATCAGCTTGTCATCTTGGAGTTCTTCACCAAGGTACAAAAACACTTCATCAATAATTCACAAGAAGATTCCAACTCCGCAAATTATGCATTTAACTGATTGATAGATTCGTTGAGGTCTATATCATAACGCATACGAGCAATGAACCGACGATGATCGGTAATTTGTTGCTCAATGAAGATCTTCAGATACTTTGGTGGCGATCTCTCTCCAGTGATATCAATCAGGTCTCAATGGGGGGGGGGGAACCCCTTTCTGGCAACAATGTTGTTTTCTACTTACCAAGAGCAGCCATTGCTAAAGGAAAAATAGTATTGGGAGAAAATTGAAGTGGTTTGGGGAATAATATTAAGTATGAGGATGTATTTATAGCACAATGAAGTAATTGGAGAATATGAGTTCCACCAACATTGGCACATAACTGTTTCGACAACGTCTCGAAGAGTGCGTCGGTCAGTGGTAGAAGTCAATATTAATTTTTAATTCCCTTCTTAGCCAAAATAAACGCGCACTTCAAAACCAGAACAAAGTAAAACCCCCTTAACTCGCACTTTTTCACAAAAATAAAACCATCCCTAAACATAATATCTCTTCTAATACAAAATTTAAAAGATTTTAATTTAAATAAAAATTTAGGAAAAAATTTTAGAAAATTTAGAAAAATTAAAAATGTTATAAAAGCTAGGGGATACAAAATTTAAATTAAAACTTTCATAAATTAAAAAATAACAAGTCAAAATTTCAAAAAAAAACTCTACCTGGTGATTACTATTTCGTTAAGTATTTTTTTTCACACAATTATACGTTCACACTGATTTACTGTATAGTCCGCTACAACACAAATGCATATGTCCTAGGAGTGTTCAAAACTAAACCCTCACGATTGTTGTAATACTTTTATTGTATAACGACTTTTTAGCTCCTAATGTGAACATTTGTAAAAATCTATGTGTGAAAATTGATTAATGTGATCGTAATCTATAAACGTCGAGTAATATTTTTTGTTAATAAGTTATATATGAATATTTGAATGCAATTATTGTAACGGAATACTTACGTTTTATATGACTTTTAATTTCAATGTCATTTAATTTTACTATAAAGACATTTCATGTACATTGTTTATACGGTTAAACTCGATTGAACGTCAAAATACGGTTATACACGTGACCCTGAACCGCGGTATATCCGCATCACTAAGGGTACCCGCACGTACGGTAAACCGCGTGTATAGTTCGATTTCAGATAGGTAAAATTAATTACACGCCCAGTGTGGGATGCTTAAAATCTTCCAACAAACCAAACGAAACGCCTAGTGAAACACCCCATAATTATAGACCCTTATAATGTCAACTTAACCATTATTAATGTGACCAGTGATAACCTAATGCACAATGACCCATGTGAATCTAGCCATTATCACCGTGTCATGCAAGGGTTCCAATTCATAAAAGCCCATACAACCCAATGACATAACCATGCCCATTAATTCCAACCATTATCGGTCACCAGTCATGTATATGTCGATAACATGACACTATAAGCCACTACAACCCAATGCACATGACCTATGACCCATGTTAATTACCCATTGTCGGATCACACAGTCTATTTGTATGTGCCATAAATGACACTCTAAGCAACTACAAACCAATGCGTATGACACCATATGATGTCAAATATCACATTAATGAATGTGACAGTGATAACCTAATGAACATGACCCATGACCATGTGAATTAGCCTATTATCACCCGGTCTGCATGGGGTTCCAATACACTATAGCCACTAGACAACCCCATGCACATGCCCATGACCCATGTTAATTACCCATTGTCTGATCACCAGTCATGTTTATGTCAATAACATGACACTATAAGCCACTACAATACAATGCACATGAGCCATGACCCATGTTAATTACCTATTGTCACCAGTCATGGATGTGTCGTAACATGACACTATAAGCAACTACAACCCAATGAGTCATGACATATATGATGTATTTAATTCCACATTACATGAATGTGACTAGTGCTAACCTTATGCTCATGTACCCACTAATGAAATATGAATCCATGTGAATTAGCCATTTATCATCGGTTCATGCATGGGGTTTCATTACATATATGCTTCTACAACCCAATACACTCCTATGAACCTTATGTACCCATGTTAATTTTACCCATTGTCGATCATCACCAAGTCATGTTCTATGTACGATCACATGACACTATAAGCCACTACAAACCCTAATGCACATGACCTATGACCCATGGTTAATTTACCCTATTGGTCGATTCCCAAGTCATGGATGTGTCGTAACGATGACACTCAACAGCAACTACAAACCACAATGCATATGGACCCCATATAATGTTTCAAAATTACCCCCCAATTAATGAATGTGACATATAGTGAATAAACTATGCAAAATGACCCGTACGTGAACCATGTGAATTTGCCTTATCACCGGTCATGCATGGCGTTCCATTGCACTATAAGCCACTATAACACTATGACACATGGGACTTTTAGTTTTTTTGATTACACTTTAAAGCCCAACTAAACAACACCAACAAAAGATCTATCCAAATAAGCCAAAAAAAAATGTTTAATCCGTTTAATCACCAATTAATCCCGCCTAGAATAGAACGCTCAAATATTACAAGATTAATAGGGAGGTTCAGAACCGGGCCCATTTGATATCGATTTTTATCGATTCGCGTTTTTTTCTATCTTTGCTAATATGTCTTTAAGTATCAAAACTTTTATTCAAAACTCATTATACGTTGATAAAGGTATTTTCACTGATTATTTCCAACATTTTAGATCCTTTTAGAACGTTTTTGTACAAGCTACAGGGAGGTCGACATCCGCCCGCTATCAGGATTCGCAATTTTCTTCAACCTTTGCTACTTTTTTCTAAAAATAATTTAGGTAAACTAGTAACAAAACTTTTATTCCGGACTATTATCGTTGCTGTCTTAAGGTATTTTCCCCGGATTAATCACAGCCTTTTTTTCTATAGATAGTATGTAAATACATGCTCAATAAAAAACAAGAACTATTGTGTAAAAGCTTCAGGTCGAGTGGACCCCGACCAAGGTGACTATTCAATTCGCGTTTTTTTTGTTTTTTATCAACTTTGTACTTTTTCTTTATATTATTTTGTAATCAAGTAACAAACTTTTATCATCGGATATTATCATTGCTAAAGGTATTTTCCCCGATATTATATCTCGCCTTTTAGTATCTAGATCGATGTACAAGATACAGGGATGATGGTGAACCGCCCCTCCGACGGATATCAATATAGTGGGTTTTTTTCAACCTTTGATATCCTTTTTCGTGACATTTTTTGTATACTGAGTTAAACACTATATTTTGACTTTTTCAAGACTTATTATCGTTGCATATAAATGGTATTTTCACGATATAATCCCGCCTTAGATCATTTGTACACAAGATACCATGGGTGGTAGGAACCCGTCACCAGCTATTAGATTTCGCTTTTTCATACCTGTGCTACTTAGTGCCTGTAATATTTCATAAATTTTCCTAACCCATAATGTTGCCTACACCCAAAAATTTAACCCAAAATGTTACCTCCAAAAATTTAATGAATCCACATTCCAAATTAATCACCACAAAACAAACTCCCTTGTCACCGCAAACTAACAATACATCTCATATCACCACTAATCTGTCCCAACACAGGCTACTCATCACATCTCACTATCATCTTCGTTAGTCATCTCTCCAGTTTCATTAGACACTAAACTAACGTCAACACTAGTAAGTTAAGTGTTATGTTAATTTTGTACGCGTTCTTTTTTAAATGAGGTTGTTTATGTCTTCTTGTAAGTGAAAATGTCAGTATGAGTATGCAGTGTAAATTGAACATTTGTTTTTAAGATTTTCCTTTGTAAATTATGTTTAAATTTATTGGTATATTAGCTCTTAGTTAATTGGGTTATTAATATTCAAGTAAACCATGTTTTATTTGCAACTTAAAAAACTGTTCTTAAGTATTTGACAAGTTAACACAGAACTCTGATTCTGATTATATTTTTGATGGTTATATTGGTTTTTCGTTGGCAAATTTGAGGTATCTTTGGCAATTTTCTTAATTAAATCTTGATTTTAAGTATATTGTATCAAATTGTTTTGAGTTGTTCGGGAAAAACCTTTCCTACTTGAATCCATTTAAGACCTTACCGGAACCCTTAAACTATCATATGGGTTGACCTGCTAGGGAATTTAAAAACACCAATAGCTAATGCTCCTCGGTAGATTAAGATTGTTGCTATGATATGTGGGACAACATTTATAAACATTGACAGTTTGGATGAGAACTTTTAAGATACTTAATAAATTTATGGTTGATGGAGTAGCAAGAAGAAATTATTGATTTATGCGGTAACTACAAACTTGAAGAAGATGGGGAACATCTACCTACGATGTTTAAACAGACTTCGTCTTTTATTCGCATATGTCCGATTCTGTATGTTCTAAATGTTTTTTTATTTTAAAACCACATAGAGCATTAAAGTGGAGGAAGTGGAGTTCCATTAATGCAGAAATTGGGATTGATATAAGCTACACATACTGGGACCTAGGACATGATAGAAAAGGTATGAGCCATCAATTAAATAATTTAACCAAGAAACACTGTTATGAACTACAGGGGTTTTTGACGACACGCGATTTTGCTTTAGTTATTTACAAAAGAGGGGCACCCATCAACAGTAGAAGTTTGGTTTTATTGGTTATAAATAAGATTTATTTTGATTTCATGGGGGACTTGAACTTTGTCATGTTCAAGAACTACTTATTTGACGCAGATAAGCCTCTTTACGAAAGGATGTTTACCTGAACTCTTCACAAAGTTGTTTGCTTAGTTTAACTGACTCAAATTGAAGGGGTAAGTACGGAGCTTCTAATATAGTTCTTTACTGATATTAACTTAGGATTTGATATTAAAGATGCTACTGGATTAGGTAACGAAAATGGTGGAAAAAAAACCTTTTATCAAGCCAATAAAAGTTATGGAAATTGATGGGTGCATCAGGATACAAATAGATAAATGTTATTGTAGCAAAATTGCCTTTCTTTACTGGAAGAAAATGAATGACAAAGGATCTGGACTAGAGTGGTCCAAACTTGTGAATCAAGGATGGTATGGTGATTAATAAGACACAGAAAGTGTACGAAAACATTTCCAGCTCAGAGGGTAATGTAGGTACTTTCCAATTTTATAAGGCTGCCAACTGACGATTTTAAGATACAAATGTATTTCAGAAGATTTTAACGTTGGACGCGACATGGAGGATAGGTAACAGATGGTGTGTTACGGTCACCACGCAGATTCACAGGGCAATGGCGTGACCATTTGATGAAAAAATTCCCCAAATTATGAACGATCAAAGGAAATCTCATGGTAGGATATCATCTGTTGGCGGTTGTCGTAAACGCCTGTGAAAATAGGCATGCACCTGTGTTTTGTGGTCTTGTTCTTAACTGTCTTTACAAACCTTTCCTTTACATGGTTGGGTGTATTATGAAAAGAAATGTTTTAGTCATGCTTTCGGGTCTTTAATATCAGGTATACCTAGGGAATGGATAATCGATGTTTTTTAGAACCGTTGGTTGATTGATCTACCATACCTTTTATTTCGAGACAGGGGGTTTGGGAGTTGATATTTACTATATGAGGGTTTCCAAAAAAGAGATACTTTAATCTACTTGTCGTTGCTGTTATAGCGACCACATTATAATGATTTAACCTTGCACTTGGTAAATTATTGTGGTTTGCACGTCTTTACAGTGGATTCAATGGTTGTGTCATAGTATGTAGTAATGTAGGAAATGATAAATACTACGTGTTATACTTATCGCCTATCAAGCAAAGTTCTTGTTGGTCCAAGATACGATATCTACCAATATTTCACAATCCGTTCCAGAAAGAAAAGACGGCATTTATGGACAACAAAGACAATTTCTCATGGCTAATTCCTCACAATGATCTCCGGCGGAACACACAAAATTCTACAACGAGGATTACACTAATTATTAAAAAATAAGTGGGAAGGGAGATAAAGGAAAAGAATGAACAAACAATCAATGAATAAGAAAAAAGAAGATATGAGAGGCAGACGAAGGTGGGTATAATTTTATGATTTTATAAGCAGAATAAGAAAACACAACGAAAAGAAGAGGGTTAGTCTCAAGCAAAACGTAAACGGACAAAACGATGCATGACGTATTGGCAGAATTTCAACATTTTGGTATTGAAAAAACACATTGGTATTGGAGGCTTTATTTTATTCCAAATTATTGGATTGAATTTTATGATCATGTAGGAAAAGAAATGTTGTTTTGAGAGAAATCTTTAGTCAGATCACCTGTTCTACATCGTTACTGGGGATAGACGAGTAAGTTGAAGATGGACGTGATTGCTTCGATTGGATCTGCTTGAAAGTTATTGAGGTTGGTGGGGTCATAAACACAGAGTAGGGTGACTTGCAAGAGAAGACTAAAAAAATCACTACCATCACAGAGGGTTACACATTGATGTCTGAATGCTAGAAGTTCCAAGAGATACTCTTCAATGATAAGGATGCTACAAGGAATAGATAGAGAAGACTTGGAAGCTCTTTGGAGGATAGTGAAGGCAAAGTATGGTGATACAAGGCTTGAAAATGAATTTGAAAGAGTGTTGTATGGAGATTTGAAAGTTATGTTTGAACCAGACATAAAAAGTGATATATGGAGAATGTTGCAAGGATACAGGGTGACTATTTGGAAGTTGATTGATTCATCTGGAGTTCACTTTGTAAGGTTTGATAATCTTCATATTTTTATGTTGGTTGAAAGGAGATACCCCCTCACACCAATTACCATCACCAATACGCTCAACAAGAAACCTCAAATTGATCATCAAAAAGAGATGTGTTATCAACTGCTAAAGCTTATGGTAAAGCAGCAAAAAGGTAAATGAAAGGTTTGAATGCATCTTCCTGAAGTGTGATGAAGACTTTTAAAGAAGAAACTTGAAGATTCAGAAGATGAACATCAAGTTTAGGGGAGGATTGTTGGGACTTAAAAGACTTCATGGATTCTTAGAAGTTACTGCTGCTCAGGTACATAATGGAAATTATGCTAAGTGGTTAGTACTGGTAGTATAATGTTACCACTGCTAGTTACTACTGTTAGTATAATTTAGTACTGATAGCATAAAGTTACTGCTGTTAGTTGAAGTTAAGACTGCTCAGTGTTGAAGACTAAAATATAAGCTAAGTAGTTAGTGCTGCTAGTAGTAAATGTTAAGACTGCTAGTACAAGTTACTACTGTTAGTATATATTAGTACTGCTAGTACTAATGTTACTACTGCTTATGTTTATTAGTGCTGCTGGTGGAAAGATTACAATTGTTTGAAGACTTTCTACTGTCAAGAGGATAAAGACGAATTAAAGAGATAAAGATTGTTTGGAGAACAAGAATGCGTGTGAAGATAAGTGTTGAGATATTTATGTACAAGATATACATAATGTATTTATTTAGAAGATTACGTTTATGTTTAGAAAAGATTGAGATATCTTAGGAATGTATTGTAAGCCGACTAGGACTCCTTAGTCTATAAAAGGAGGCTCTAGGGCATTAGTTGAGATATCACAAAACACACAATCACATCATTATCAGTTTTCAAGAAAGGATATCCCCACGTAGTCATAGTCATCGGTCTCATGCCTGGTGGCATCCGGAGTCATCCGTGTAAAGAAATAAATCAATTTCCTCCATGAGAGAGCAACGGGGATAGAAGATAAAGAGAAAGATTCGGTTATAGCATCAGAAACATCAGAATTAGAATCTTCCAGAGGGCGAGGAGATGAGTTATCATAAAGCAACCTCTCAACTGGATGAATTCACCCTCCGTGATCAAAGGATATCATCAATCAATATCTCGTGGAAATTGATATGATAAGAGAGAGTTCACCGGCGAACGTCATCAATAAAGAAATCAAATCTTAAAAAGAATTAATCGAAGTAGGTTCGATTAGGCAGATATTCTATAAGATTGATTCGCAACAAAGGAATCAATTCCCGATGGAAATTGAAAGTGATACTTTCTAAACACCTCTTTTGAATTAGATCCACCTCTGTAGTCTAATGATTTCCTTCATCAAGATCAAAGAGAGGATTAGAGAAAAATTTTAAAATTCTCCATTGGAACGTCCTCCTCAGAAAATGACTCATCACTCGAGGTACAATCATCATTGATATTGAAGAGAGGGTTAGAGAAACTAACAAGATGACTCTTAGGAAAATCATTACAAATAGGCAAATCACACACACTGTCGGAACATCCTCAGACCACTTGGGGTAGGGACAAGGTTTTCTCAACACTATGGCATCTACTTTATGAATTCGGTCGATTTCGTTTCGCGGAATTGTGGCTAAGATGCTCATCCTACCATTATGAGGGAGTCCGAGTTTGGTGAATCGGGTGGGATTGCAACACACGAGGAAGTCTAGAAATAATATCGTTTCAAAGGGAATAAAACTTTCCCTCGACATCGACATCATCGTAGCAAACGGAATCATCCAATATCGAGCTTTAGCCGCTTCACTCTTCAATTTACTTTTCTTCTTCCTTATTTTGTATATATTGACCAACCATATCACGCATAGATGTCAATTGCTCCATAAGCTTATTTTGAGAATTGAAAAGCTCATTTTGAGAATTGAGAAGGTCATTTTGATCATTGAAGAGAGGATGATTGACGGTATATTGCGGGGGTTGAAATTGGTCAAAACCAAAAGAATTAGGATCATAGCAAGAATTTTGCTCCCTGATAATAATCATCATTCCATTGATTGACATTGCTAAGTTTCATGGGAGACCCCCAATTTTCACAACAAGAAATTAATGTGGTGAAAATTATCAAATTGGTCATAACCGGAATAATTAGAATCATAACACGGATTAGGTTCATAATAATTCAACGGTTGACATTGAAAAGCCTCATGCGGGCCCCCGCAATTTTCACAACAAAGATATTTGTTTGTTTAGAAAATACATGAAAATCTGCGGAAATTAAAGTCTTGAATGTAACACGGTTCCAAATGAGATAAACGTAAACATGAGGTTTACAGAAGTAACCAAAACGACATCGTCCCGTAAAATTCACAAGAATTACATAGGAGTTGGGAGTGTGGTTGAAAACGTTAGGAGAATCATCAACAAAGTTAGGTTTTGAAACGAAAGGTAATGAATTTTCTTTTTTGGAATAGCACGTCGGATCAAAACTGGCATAAGTTGTGGAGCTCATCAATGGTTTGATTGCATGGTACCGGATTAGATAAAATCGAGCGTTTCGTGGACAATTAATAACCAATATAAAGAGCACCTTTCCCCACAAGACTTACAAGTGCAGTCGTTGACAAAAGATTCTCATCCTAAACGAATCACCACACCTCTGTAAGCAATAATATGTGGTTAATTTGTGGAGGACTTTGTGAGGAATTTTCACCGGGGTCCTGTTTGACAACGAATGGCTCTTGAGGAGCATTAACAACGTTGGTATTGTCATCGGATGACTCAGAAGTGTTTAGAAGGTCTTGGTAAATTCCATTTTCATGACAAATTGTAAACCAAACTTCCTTTAATTTCTTCCGCCATAGAGCACATCCTTGACAAGATGGACCTTCAACCGGGTTTCCACACTTCACACAATCCTGAGGGGGTCGTTGAGACGAGTCGGGCGTTTTATTAGGATCACGAACGAACTTGTCTACGAGACCTCCTTTTGAACAACCCATGATTTATTGTACAACGCTCCACAAGTCCGAACAATCCTAAATACGTGTAAAGAGGATTTTAAACATAATCGAGGACGCCATAAAATTAAAAATAGAGGGATAAAGAATAAGAATTAAATGGCAAAGGGTTAAAGGAGATTATTTTTGGATTTTCGAGTTTTACAACAAATTTTATAAGACTAATAATGAGTCGAATAACATAAACCTAGAAAATACAACTTGCTTCACGGTAGCTTTTTAAAAGAAAAAATGACAAAGGAGCGGAGGAGTAGGAAAGCGTAAAGCTATTAAAAACCTTCTCCTTTCGGGTCGTAGTTCGTTGGAACAACCCTCCTTATACCCCTCTTATAGTTTGTTAAACTTTTAAAGGTGAGCCGTACCTCGCAAGTGACACAAAGGCAAGTTTTAAATCTTTTGTTTGAGAACTTATTATGATAATGCCTTAGTTGAAAGCATTATATTGATGATGCTTTTTATTGTTTTTATGGACAATGTTTTTATCTTTTTGGTTTTTCTTGTTTTTATCTTATAATTATACTAATAAAAGAAAAGTGAAAAATATTTTTGTATTTTTATATTTTTATAATAATAATAAGAAAATATCCACAAACGGAAAACAATAACTTCACGAGGAAGGGTCTTCAAGACACTAATCGTCAAACCGTAACGATATTGTCGCAACACACCTCCCCGGTAGCGGCGCCAAAATGATGATTGTAAATTAGACCCTTACAATATATATAAATATAAATAAATATATAAATATAATAATGAGAATCAAAAATATCAAACAAATGTAGTAAACCGGGAAACACTCGATTCCCGGGTCGTTATGTCCCGAAAGACGTCGTAAAATTAACGTTTACGTAATTGGTTATTGACAATTGGATGCTTGAATAATCAAAGATATAATGGGTTTTCTAAAACTATGGGAAACTATGGAAATTTAAACTAAGGAAAGCTTAAAACTACGAGAAAAACAAGCAAAGACACGGGAATTTAAACTTAAAACTACGGGAAAGCATAAAAAGGCATTAAAATAACTTAAAAATCTACGGGAAGCAAAAATAAGGCATAAGAATGAAAACCTAAGTCTACGGGAACAGAAAATTAAGGCAAATTAAAGCTTAAAAAGTACGAAAACGGGAACAGGGTTTTAAACCCGATCATTAAAAAACGAAATTTTGCAAAATTAACCCTATCGATGGCAAATTTATTTTTTCAAGGTCGCTACATGATAAAAGAAAATGTTGAAAAAAAAGAATTAAATTTTTTTTACTTTTTAATGATTTTTATGATTTAAATTACACTTTTAATAAGAGTAAATTAATTAAAAATAGTAAAATTAATGTGAAAAATCTGGAAAAAATCATGAAAAAATAGCTTTTGAATAGTGGGCAGACTCTAAAAAAATAAAAATGCGTAATACAGCTTATCAAATAACATTTAAATAAGCTAAACCAGCTTATAATCTTAAAAGGCAAAAGAATGATAAAAGAATTAAGTATGGCAAGTTTAGACAGAAAAGACCCAATTGTCACTTGTTGTTGCAAAGAGTGATGTTAAGATGTTGAGTAGGCAAGGGGGAGGTCATGGGTTTTGGGAAGGGGGGGGAAAAACCCCCATGCCTCACCCATTATAGAAAACATTTTTTTAAAATCTTCTTGCACAAACATAAAAGAACACATAAAAATTAGCCATATTCAAAAACTACAACTTTATATTAACCATTGAAATAAGCTGTGAAAAACATATTAAAAACTACGAATTATAATCACTAAGGACTAAAAGGGCATAACTGCCTTGGCTAATTTAAGGTTTAAAGAGCTAAGTAGAAATAAAAATTAAGCTAAGATAGCATAACTCCTAAACCTAAGAAGCAACTAGACTAGAAATAAGCAATCAAATGGGCTGGAGAAAGCAATAAAAAAGTATAAATAACCTAAAAGCTAAGAAAGATAGTGAAGAACAGCCAGGAAGCTACTTTTAAGCTATTTCTTTAAGGCCTTTAAACTATCCTTGTGTCTAAATGAACTAATAGGCAAACAACTTATAACAACTAGCTATAAGAATCCAGGAAATAAAGAGTCAGTTTCAGATAACATATATAATACTAAGAAAAAGTTATGTGAAAGAGACTGTTTTACTCAGCTCATACTGAGTTTTTTTTCAAGTTTTAGAAAAAGACTAAATGGCTAATTAAGGCTATCAAATCATGACTAAAATGTGAATTATACTCAAACAGATAAAACTTAGGCTACAAACTTACTATGTTAACAATTATACAAACTGAAACCTACTTGAGCTTATCAAAATTTAATAATGTAAATTGGCTTTTTGAAGCTTAGATTCTAGAGTTTAAATAGTTTTTTTGAAATCAAACAAAAGAAGACTAAGCATTACTTTAAACTACTTGCACCTTTACACTCACTAACAAACTCAAACCAACTCTTTAAAGCTACTTATGAAGGTTTAACAAAATAAGCAAAAGAAAAAGAACTAGAATACCACAGATTAAACTCATGACTGCTAAATGCCTTGAAAAAGAGTTTTATCCCTTAAAATCTTTTGACAACTGATAAAAAGGATTAAAAGGAGCTTAACAAAGTAGAGTGATGACCCAGAATAGTTTTTTTAACTCATTTTAACCCGTTTTAGGTCTTGTCCCAAACACTCCTTAAAGAAGCCAAATCTCATTTTTTAGCTTAAACATTTAAATATCAATCTTAAGAAAACTCATTACAAATCAAGATTAAAGATCAATAAGCACATGTAAGCATTTAGGACTAGAAAATAAAGCACTTAAAATAAGCAAGTGAAATAAGCAGTTTGAATATATTAAGACAGATTTGCATAAAATTTGAATATCATTAAAACGATAAAGTGATATACAAGCTGGAAAAGTTTTTAAAAATGACAGAATTCAAAAAAAAAAAAAAATGACCCTAAAAAAAAAACATAAATAAAAAACATTATAACTTTAAATTAATCTACTCCTCGTTCCGTCTTCCACTCTTTCTTCTTTTCTTTATCAGCTGCTTGGTCTGTGCTTTGTTGTGTTTTGTTGATGAGAGAGCTCAAACTATGGATCTTTGCCCTTCAAATTTGCTTGCTCCCCAATCCAATTAATCCCATCCCATGATGTTGTTGTGTCCTCAATATCAGTTCCAATAGGAGGGTTAGGATTGCCAAGGAGAGTTTGGTAGTTTTGTGAGGGTAGGGTGTGTTTTTGGACAGGGTGAAGAGTGGGGTGGTTTTTTTATTCTGGTGTAGCAGAGGTTCACGTTGGAAGATGAACAGTGGGGTGGTGGGAAAAGTTTTATAGGGTGAGCAGTGAAGTATTTTTGGAACGTGGCAAAAAATGGTCCCTGAACCCATATGCTCGTATTGCAAGGATAACCCCTTTTGCTTTGCATCTTAGGTCCATGAGTTAAGTTGGTATAAAGCAGACCGTTATTCCTTTTTTGACGAAAAAAACATAGTAAAGTTTAAAAGGGTTTGAGGTATAACGGCTGTTTTAAATGGGATTTTGATTGGGCCAGTACCTTGGATTTGGGCCGGTTTAATAACAAAAATGGGTAATGGCTTTTGAAATCTTGGGCTTTAAAGGTTTAAAAAGGACTTAAATAAAGAAAGGCTGACTCGATGCCCTACTAAATGGGTATGAGTCGTCACATATTTATCATGATAGGGAGTTCAGGGTTTCGTTTTTCAATGCCCTTTCTAATGCCGTATCCGGTTTGACTTTGACTTCGTTCTTGACTTCCATTAAATGCATAAAAGTTGTCGAGTCCGATCCGGAAAATATCCGTTTTAAGCTCCGTTTTCAAACCTTTTTGCACCTTTGCCTTGGTTTTTTCCGCGGCTCCTTTCCCAATTCCGCTCTCGGTTTTGTCTAGTTTGGCTTCATTTTTGTCCTTTAGTGAATATCCAGTACCTGCACAGTACAAACACAAAAACAAGCATATTTATGGCATTTTATGTGCGTTTTTGGTCGTTTAAGGTCGTTTTTAATGGTAAAAGGTATGTGTAATTACACACCATACCAACCCATGTGAATTAGCCATTATCACCGGTCATGCATGGGTTCCGTTACACTATAAGCTACTACAACCCAATGCACATGACCCATGACACATGTTAATTACCCATTATCGATCACCAGTCATGTATTGGTCGATAACCTGACACTATAAGCCACTACAACCCAATGCATGTGACCTATAACCCATGTTAATTACCCATTGTCACCAGTCATGGATGTGTCATAACATGACACTATAAGCAACTACAACCCAATTCATATGACACATATGATGTTAAATACCCATTAATGAATGTGACCAGTGATAACCAATGCACATGACCTATGACCCATGTGAATTAGCCATTATCACCGGTCATGCATGGGTTGCATTACAGTATAAGCCACTACAACCTAATGCACATGACCTATGACCCATGTTAATTACCCATTGTCGATCACCAGTCATGTATTGGTCGATAACATGACACTATAAGCCACTATAACCCAATGCACGTAACCCATAACCCATGTTAATTATCCATTGTCACCAGTTATGGATGTGCCGTAACATGACACTATAAACAACTACAACCCAATGCATATGACACATATGATGTCAAATATCCATTAATGAATGTGACCAGTGATAACCCAATGCACATGACCCATGACCCATGTGAATTAGCCATTATCACTGGTCATGCATGGGTTCCGTTACACTATAAGCCACTACAACCCAATGAACATGACACATGACCCATGTTAATTACCCATTGTCGATCACCAGTCATGTATTGGTCGATAACATGACACTATAAGCCACTACAACACAATGCACGCGACCCATAACCCATGTTAATTATCCCTTGTCACCAGTCATGGATGTGTCATAACATGACACTATAAGCAACTATAACCCAATGCATATGACACATATGATGTCAAATACCCATTAATGAATGTTGATCCCACTTGAATAGATCTTGCTTAGCTTGTAAAAAGGGTTAGTTGTATTGAATAAATCCAAGACAACTATGATAGAAACTTTGATTGAATATATCAAAGACTATGCAAAATCTAGTCTATGATACTAAGAAGAACAAGCAATAAAACAGTGACAAACAAGATTGTATAATACCAAACTTTAAGCCTCAATATATTAATACTAACACTCTTGATAGTGTTAGGGTTATACAAAACCTTGAAGCTACAAATGACTGAATATGAAAATAAGATATATGAACTACATGCCCTAGGGTCTCCTTTTATACACCAAGGAACCCTAATGGGCTTACAACGCGTTTTCTACTCATACATATCTTTTCCTAAAATATCTCATACATATCTCTTTAGCAGTACTAAAACAGACTAACAGTACTAACTAAGTGTAAAATTAGAAACTCTTCTAGCAGTAGTAGCATTTTGTATTGGCAGTACTAATATTACACTAGCAGTAGTAATGACTTAGAACTTTTTCATCAATCTTGAGCAGTAGCAGTCACTCCAACCAGCAGTTGTAACTTAACCAGCAGTAGTAACAGTTAAGAATCCTTTTATTCCCAACAATCCTCCCCTAAACTTGATATTCATCATATTAATCATCAAGTTTCTTGAATAAAATCTTCTTGAACCTCAGGAGGATGTGATAAGATCGATTTAAGCTCAGATTGGTTAGATCTTTTATATCTAGGATAAACAATAACAATGATTGAATATGCACAACGGAATTATAAGAACACAATCAATGTTATCACAAGGTTTTCTTTATTCATATGTTTTCCCTATTACCCCAACTATAACTTGGGGTTACTAACTAACTATAATCTAACTATGGTGTACACACACACACACCTTTTACTATTCGACTCTCATCAGTCGACTCTACTATTTATCTAAAACCTATGTCTATGATCTTTTTATATAGGGAGAGATCATGACTTACAAAGGAAGTAAATCAATAGATAAGGAAACTATTTAAATTACATTAAACCTCATTAAGATGTTTCCTAATCACTATCTTGTAGAATATTTGACCAAATCTTCATATTTCTCCACCAGCTTGTAGAGTTTCATATTGACGAATTTGATCCTTTTGTTTCATTCTGTTGCTCATTTGTATCATCAAATCAAGAATCCCAACAATCTTCTCCTATTTGATGATGACAAAACAAACAATGTTCTTGTACCAACTTTCCTTAGAGCTGAGAAAGTTGAGATCATGGATCTCCTTGAATGAAACAAAATCTTCCTTTGTAAAATGCTAACTGCTTCCCCCTAACATAAGATCTCCTTGAACATGCCACCACATATAATAAGCTGCAAATCAATAAACCTGTAATTTTCTTACCCTTTTTGTAATCATCTAATAGGGGTCTCCTGTTGATATGCAACTTGGATCATAACACACTATAAATCATATACCACACTACCAACCCATCCTTCTAATGACTCAAAATACCCTCCATGAAGCATAATAAGATAAATGACTCTGAGCAGTAGAAACACAAACTAGCAGTAGTAATAAATGACTAGTAGTAGTAACGAAACACTTCCCCTCAAGTGGTGCATGTAGATGGTTAAACATTTAATCAATAAGCTTCCCCTAAAAAATATGTTAACCATCTCTTGAATCTCGAACTTTGTAGGCTCTATGTAGTGATCACTGATGAGGAAAACTGAGTATAACGAATTTGATGAAGAAGTAGAATCTCCCAAACTTGTGTCTTATGTCTTGCACTATCCACATGACGTCGAACTTATAAATAAATCTGTGAAATATAAGTAAACCGCAACCTCTTGACAAAAACCTCATCTTCTATGAGACACATACTAAGTGATAGCAAATGTGGGCATTGAGCACCATAAGAAAAATCACACACCTTTGCTAGATTTTGACAAGTCTTTGTCACACCAGTATAAGCACGAACAAGTTATCTTCAAACGTTGTAAGCCGTTTAAGATATAATAAGAACACGCATCTGTGAAACTCAACTACAATATCAAATAAGCAATATTCAATTGTCTTCGTAATCACCTCTTCAATAAATCCAAAACGATCCATAAAATCAATAAGAATCAACTGAAATAAAAACAGTTCTATCCGAGATCCAAATGCGTCTGTTGTCCAACATTAGACAATGCTAGCAGTATTAAAGTACTCTGGCAGTGCTAAAACTTAATAGAAGCCTAGCAATATTAACTGCTATACGCTAGCAGTATTATCCATCCAGAAACCAATAGTTGCTAATGTATACTTTCAGGCCCAAGCAGTATTAACTTGAAGTTCACGAACACTATAGCAGCATAAAATCATATTGCACGAACAATTTTAACATTTAAACTATTTTAATTCCTTGAATCCCAATAACAGTGTTAACCTTGAGCCCAAGCAATATATATTCGGCCCATATACAAATACTCAGCCCATAAAAAATCATATAGCAGTCCAACACAATACTTGCTTACACATACTCTCGTATACTTGGCATTACAAAGTATCCCATGAGACATAAATTATACGAGTAGTATTAGGTTACCTTTGGAAGTATTACGTGATATTCGAGCAGTCTTATGAAGCAATCGGCTCACTTAACATAACAGCTTTCCAGCAGTAATAATGACAATGAACGAGCAGTACAAACATACACCTTTGGCAGTACTAACTAGGGTTCGATTCCAAGCAGTAATGTTACTTGTATATTCGACATCATAGTACTAACCTTACTTGTATCCAGACGAAACTTGTATAGTGTCACAAAACTGTCGCTAAAGTATCACTAAACTGCTATCTCCTTCCTCCCATACCATTTAGCAACACTTTTTCTATCACTGAACTGCTGCTAATTTGTTGCAAATTTGATTGCTCCTTCCTCCCAAGGCTTTTAGTGACACTTTTTTCTATCACTAACTTGTCACTAATGTTCATTCATGTGTCGACCAGTACTAATGCATATGTTGCTTTTACTTTTTGCTTATTCGTGGCAGTAGTAAGTAACAAGAAACAGTATAAATATGCAATGGGAAGCACTTTTACAAAACGAGCTAACATAAGTAGATTAGCAGCATTAATGTTATGTTAGCAGTAGTATAAACGAACAAACTGGCAGTAGTAATTTACCATTGGCAGTACAAACTTCAAACTTACTACTGTTGCACATCATGAACTAATTTAAACCTTTACTAACAGCCTATTGTAAGCTGTTAATTCAACATCATCCTTATAATAGATCCCAAATAATTGCAAATCATAACCATATGGAACACATGATCCTAAACGCAGTTGCAACCACATCAACCTTCTTCACGATTATGCTTCTTTTTTTCATAAATTCGATGATAAAACACCTTGCAGAGCCTAGATCAAGAGCCACGAGGCTCTGATACCAATTGATAAGATCGATTTAAGCTCATATTGGTTAGATCTTTTATATCTAGGATAAACAATAACAATGATTGAATATGCACAGCGGAATTATAAGAACATAATCAATGTTATCACAAGGTTTTCTTTATTCATACATTTTCCCTATTACCCTAACTATAACTTGGGGTTACTAACTAACTATAATCTAACTATTGTGTACACACATACCTTTTACTATTCGACTCTCATCAGTCGACTCTGCTATTTATCTAAAACCTATGTCTATGATCTCTTTATATAGGGAGAGATCATGACTTATAAAGGAAGTAAATCAATAGATAAGGAAACTATTTAAATTACATTAAACCTTATTAAGATGTTTCCTAATCATTATCTTGCAGAATATTTGAACAAATCTTCATATTTCTCCACCAGCTTGTAGAGTTTCATAATGACGACTTTGATCCTTTTGTTTCATTCTGTTGCTCATTTGTATCATCAAATCAAGAATCCCAACAGGATGTATCTAACCATTTCAAGGATTTTTAAGCTGTTTTGTGATGAGCTTCAAAAGGTGATTACATGTTTCATTCCAATAGTCAACTTGCAGCTTCCTATTCAGCATGTCAGTGATGGTAGTAGGTAAAAGGGGGTATCTTTTCTCTACAAGCATATAGATGTGCATGTTTTCAAACCTTAGAAAATGAATTCTACAAGAATCATATAGCTTCCAAAGCAGTATCTTCTGTCCTTGTAGATTCCTCCATATATTATCTTCTACATGAGGTTCAAACATAACTTTTAAATCACCCCATAACACCCTTTCATATGTTTCCTTAGGCCTTGTATACCCATCCTTAGTCTTAACCAAATTCCACAAAATTTTCAAATCTTCTCTGTCAAATTCTTTGATCAGTTGACTAAACAATGTGTATGTCTTGGTACTTCCATTAGCTCTTATTATTTCATAGGATCTTTGCCTTCATGCTCTATGAATCTAAAAACCTATAATGGGTGCAGGCTTGATAGCTAAAGGTATAGCATGAACTACAAATTCTTCATCTGGAATAATCTTAAAGCATTATTTAAGATCTTCTCTTTCTTTATCATCATCATCTACCTTTTGCCTTTTAGAAGACTCTTGTTCTAGCTCATCTCCTGCTCTCTTTGAACCGCTTTGTTCTCTTGTTTCTCTGCCTTTTACCAACTTTGCATCTATGTCTACAAATATGTTTACTCTTTTCATTTCTTTCTCAAACAACATCTAAATCTCCTCAAAGCTTTTATTCTTCAATTGAGTGGTGCTTTGTATCCAGGCCATTTCTTCAGATAAGTAGAAATTAATGTTTCTTTTTTTGAGTTTTAGTATGGTGGTTTTCTTCTGCTGCATCTTCTAACTCTAAGTGTTTGCAAAAGTTTTCTTCCTTTATCCATGAGCTCCACAAATAATCTTGAAATTTCTTCAATAGATATCTCTCCTTGCTCTTCTGCCTATAATTTTACAGCTAACTCATAGTCTGCATCTATCATAGCTTGACATCATCACCAATCAGCCAATGTTGCAGGCTTATTACTAGCTTTCTTCCTTCCTCTTTCTCTTTCAAGCCTGGCTTCTTCATCTAACTCTACTTGAAGTCTCTAAGCTACATTAGCATCATATTCAATTTGATCTTTGCCTTTCACTTTCACTGGTTTTCCAAGCTCTTGCATGATTCCTTTTCCTTTATCTTTTACTAGAATCTGAGATTGAGGTCTTGATGTTGTTGTTGGTTCACTTGGCGTCATTAATACATAAACTCCCTTTATCTTTTTGTGATTATGAAGACTACTTTTTGATCTTCATTAAGGTTTTTAGCCCAAAGAGATATCATCAGTGATTGAAACCATCAACTAGTCTTAATAGGCTAGTAGAACTATACAACCACAATCAGATGGTACACAGGAAACAGTTTTAACTTTAGCTATACTGAAATCATGACCATAACTTCCCCCTAAGTCCCTCTACATACTCTTGAAACCATTAAATCCTTTCAATCTTGGTCAATTTTCATTCCTCCCCTGTTTTGGATGTCATCTCTTGATCACATCCACAAACTCTTTTTAGGAAAGACTGTATCCTGACCTTCTGAATAACCTCAACTCTTGAGTTGTGAGAGTTCTGACTTTCCTTCTTTCCAACTCTTGACCCTCTTCTTTAGATTAGTAAATTTCCAAATCCTGAGCAGTCTTTATAGTTTCCAAGGCAAGAACTCTTTTAGACAAATTTGAAGGTCCATCAATTCCTGTAGTTTTATACTGTCCTCCCCACTTCCAAGTGTGTTAACTCATGAGAGAGGTGGATCATTAGAATGTTTAGACAACCTCTCAAACCTAGTTTGAGCAGTCTGTCACCCAAATATGGTATCTTGGCGCCTGTACTACCATCTAAAACCAATCCACCTAGAGGAAAAGGATCATTAGGTATTGCCGTGGATTGGGTCCTATTTATGTTACCAACTACCATAATCACTGCACAAGCTAGTAAACAGTAGTGGCATGCCCTTTCACACTGTCTCCACTTCTCATTATGGACAGTCTCATCTGCTACAAGTGGAATAGGCTCCACAGACGAGATAAATCTATCTGTGGCCTTTCCTTTGGTTTTCCATGTTTTTTGGTCTTTTTGGTTGTTATGATTGATGAAAATATAATGATATGAATCAACATTGAAGATGAGGAATGGGCATTAGTAGGTGTGGTGTTAGGATTCAGTTGGGTTGTCCTGACCTTCACCCACACTATCCTTCTAGTATACTTGTGGCTGTATCAACAAATAAGCAAACAATGGTGTCACAGTACCAATAAAAATCTTTTCCTTTCTTCTCATGTTTTTGCAAAAACGCTTTTTAGTATGGAAGGTTTATCATAGTCGATCATTAAAAAAACTACGGCAAAGATTATCAATTTTATTGTTCAAAACCGTTGTAAGAAAACTGATACATTAAAAACTTTTTAGAATTTGGATCCAAGTTACTCAACATACCATTAAAAATCAATTTAGAAAAATTAAACTTTTGTTCTTACCAAACAATAAACTGTTGATGCTATATTTTGTACCAAATTTCCATTCCAAGCCAGATGAATATAGACACTTAAAACAATGTGAATATGGTATGAATGAGATACTTCTCAATAGATGAGGGAAAAGAAAGTATTTTCGAAATAATTTATCAAAAAGCTTTTCATACCTCATCAATTGAAGGTTTTCAAAAATCTTTAATGTTTGATAAGACAAGTTATACCAACCTCGATCATACAAAGTGAACGATCTACACTACACAGAAGAATCTGTTATTACTAAAGTCTTGCCACACGTTGGCACGTATTTGTAGTACATTAATTGACTGTTTAGTTAATCTTTTTAGTAGACCAAAAACTGCTCAAAATTAGGAACACATATATAGTGACTTACAGTTAATCATCTACCTGATAGAAAACATTACAGAAAATCAACTAACTCTTCAAAATCAGCATGTACTTTTTGCATTGTTCCAAGGTAGGTCACCATATTAAGAGATCAGCGAAAAGTTAAGTCCGCCATTGATGATAATTGTAAATATCGGTGATAAAATCGAGTTATGGTTTATAGAATTAAGAACGTGAGAGTGTTTAAAAGTGATTACTATGTGAACGAAAATAGTTTTATAAGGAATTAAGCAAACCCATAAGTGAAGTAACCAACTAATTTACCAAAGACACCCTCAGCAGTTTTATCCCTAACGGTAACGTAGCAGCATTAACTTGGCCCAGCATCATTAACTTTTTGTGTTGACCCCAATGAATAGATCTTTAACTCCTTAGCTTGATGTAAGGTTTAGTATTTCTGGATAAATCCAAAGGTACTAGGAATGAAACTTTGAGTGTATGAAATAAACTAGCGGAATAAAAGTTTAACCACTAAAGAAGGAAAAAAAAAAAAGAATAAACAGTAATGGGAATGATAACACACACTAAATATATCCAAAACAATAACCTCATATATTAATACGAACACTCTTTGACAGTCTTAGGGTTTACAACCTTAAAGCTATGACAATGGCACATTTTTTTGATACCATGAATTCTATACCCTAGGACCTCCTTTTATACACCAAGGAGTCCTACAAGGCTTACAATACTTTCCTAAGATATCATGATCTTTTCTAAAAGCAAACATAATCTCTTAAACAAATACATTATACATATATTTTACAAAAATAACTCAATACTTATCTTCGGAAGTATTCTTGTTCTCTAAACAAATCTTATCACTTTACTCGTCTTGTATCCATCTTACGAATAGTAACACTTCTAGTCAATGTAAATCTACAGCATTACCTTTGTACCAGCAATACTAATAAACATAAGCAGTAGTAACATTAGTACTAGAAGTACTAATATATACTAACAGTAGTAACTGTGTACTAGCAGTCTTAACTTTACTACTAGCAACACTAACTACTTAGTATATATTTCAGTTTTCAACTTTGAGCAGTCTTAACTTTAACTAGCAGCAGTAACTTTATATTAATATTACTAAATTATACTAACAATAGTAATTAGAAGTAGTAACTTTATACTACCAGTACTAACTACTTAGCATAATTTTCATTAGTATCACCAACAGTACAAAGTTATGCTTGACAGCACTAATATATACCTAAGCAGTAGTAACTCTAAGAATTATCTTGAAGTCTTTAAGTCCCAACAATCCTCCCCTAAACTTGATGTTCATCTTCTGAATCTTCAAGTTTCTTCATTAAAAGTCTTCATCACTATCAGGAAGATGCATTCACACACTTATTGACCCTTTTGCTGCTTTACCATGAGCTTGAGTAATTGATAGCACATCTTATCCAATAATCAGCTTGAAGTTTCTTGTTAAGCATATTTGTGATTGTAATTGGTGTGAGGGGATATCTCTTCTCAACTAACATAAAGATGTGTAGATTTTTAAATCTCACAAAGTGTACTCTACTAGAGTCAAACAGATTCCAAACAGTCACTTTGTATCCCTGTAGGCTCCTCCATATTTCACTCTTTATGTCAAGTTCAAACATTACTTTCAGATCACCCCAGAGCACTTTTTCATAAACATCCTCTGGCCTTGTATTCCCATGTTTAGTTTTCACCAACTTCCAGAGAGTCTCTAAGTCTTCTCTACTAATGTTCTGAAGCATCCTAATCATTGATGAATATCTATTTGAACTTCCATCAGCTCTTATCAAGTGATAGAATCCCTTCTGTCCTTCTTTAACAATCTTATATTCAACAATTATTAGAGGTTTGGTAGCTAGAGGTATAGCATCAATTGCTATCTCCTCATCATCTTGAACTATCTCCATATGCTTTTTAAACTAAATTAAGGCTTATAAAAACTGACTTGAGTTCCAAAAACAGGTTAAACATGATTTTACCATTTCAAACTTCCTTGTCTCAAACACCCCTTTAAAGTTTGGAAAACCATTTTTAGGCTAAATCAGATCAAGTTAAGCTATGAATTACGTAAACAGATTAAAAACTAACTATATTAAGGACTAATAAGTAATAACCTTTTAGAAATAAGCACTATTTAACAAGCTAAACTAATAAGCCATTATGACTACTAAATGAGCAGTTTTAACTAAAACTAAAATAATACCAACTCAAATGATTTAAACTAGAAACTTAAGACATAATAAGCTAAAATGAATCATATTAAGCATATTCAGACACTAATAAGAACAAAATCAGCAAACAAATAAGCTAAATAAGAAAGTAAGCTAAATTCAATAAAAGTAAACTAACCTTGCCCTTTGCTCAAAACAAGGGCTTAAATGCTCTTAAGAGCTTATCTACAAGCTCCAGCTTGTTTTCAACAAGCTAGTAAAGTCCAATAAGCCCTTACATTTCTGGCTTATCATCCTTATTTAGCTTAAACTGACTTTTTGAGTGATTTAAGTGAATAGCTTATTCAGTTAAGCCTTAGAGAGCTTAACTGAATTAGGACTAGCTTATTAGAGTGAATGAGAGCTTATTGAGCTTATTAAGTAAATTCAAAACACATTTTAAAGGAATTTTGCATAAAAATAAAGACAGAATTCAAAACACTATAAAATTAAATTGTAATTTTATTAATGATAAAAAGAGTACAATCTTTGAAAAGGAAATTACAATGATAAAAAGACAATAGGCCAAATTAAGCTAAAAACTACACTATAAGCTACTAAAAAAACTAGATGATCAATACTGTGTTACTGCCTCTCTTTATATAGAGAGGAGAAGAGTCTTCTAGAGCTTATGGAGCGTCTCTCAATCTTCAATCCAAGCCCTTGATTCCTAATCCTATCCATTTAAGCCCTTGGATCACTTCCACGTTTTTGCTTCAATCATAGCTCTCAGGATTGCCAGCGTGGCCATGGTTGTGTTAGATGCGCCACATAAGCCTTCTAGAAGTGATGGGACGTATGTGTGGAGAGGGATTTACCCTGTTTATCTCGTTGTGGTGAAATGGGAAGGAAAGGTAAATAGTGGTTTTGACCTTGCGTTTGTATCAATTTGATTTTGGACCCGGGTGTGGTGTTGGGCTTGGGTAATTTCTTTTGGACCGGTTGAAATGGATTTAGGTTTTATGATTTGGACTAGGACTTTTTATTTAAGGCTTAGTATTTTTAGGTAAGGATTAATTGTTAATGGGCTGACCCAGCCCATGGAACGGGTACGGGTTGGCCCATTAATAAATATGCCTTCGGCTTCATTTTTCTCACGCTCTTCCAATCTCGTGCTCGGTTTTGTCCTTTTTGCCTTTGTTTTTATCCTTTTTGAATATCTATTACCTGCATAATACATTTGACAAAACACACATACAATGTATTTACATGTATTTTAGGTTATTTAAGCTCATTTTAATAAGAAAAATTAATATGTGATTAAACACATATAAAAAATCCCCATACTAAGCTATTGCTGTGTCCTCACGCGATGTCATATACACACATAGAAAACTAAAAATTTCAACCCCGTTAGACTAATTACCTCGAAAAGCAGCAAAGTGTTCATCTAAGGGATTAAGAAATCACTAGTTTAAAATGCCCCATTTTACCATTCTTATAAATATGCATACATTTATCATTTTTTTATAACTTTAAGGATCACGGAACAAGAAACACTTATAAATTAAAGCCCCCAACGATAAATTCAATCGTCTAGATTTTCACCCTCCCTCCCCCATCCCAAACCAAGCTTAAAAACAAAATCATTGTTAAATACAAGTTAAGATGCTAACACTACTCATAAACTCAAATTGTGTACGCATAGCTACTTCATGCTCCCTTATTCCTACATCCTCTAAAGATTTTATTTTTATTATTAGTCCTTTTTATTTCGCATGATTGAGGGGTTATCCTTTTTATTTTATCCAAAACAACTCAACTACGAGTCCAGAGACGGAGGCTTTATTTAGATAACCCCGGAGCTCTAAAATTGGCTTTGATTATATATAATTATTATTGGCTAGCATTATTAGCCCCAGCGTCATGGTCCTCTAAGCAATACTGTCACACTCGTATGCGGAGCCGACATATGATCCAGAAGTCTTAATTGCAACTAGGAATCCTCGACCTTTTTGAAACTATCACATACGTATGCAAGAGCCGACCCATGATGCCATAAATTTAACAGGTCGCGGATTAAGTTATACATACATATGGGCCTTCTTTAGAAAACTAGCCAACTATCGGTATGTGCAGCCGACCATGGGTCCAGTAATCTTTATCAGCCAGCAGTTCTTATATTATTATTACCAGGTCTCCACCCTTCAACGACCCCCCTTGTCCCCCCCCATATCGGTATGCGAGCCGACCATAGGGAGTGTCTCCAGTGAGTTTATTTCGGCTTTGGTTTTATTACATAATTAATATTATATATAGCCAAATTTTAATCCCTGGGACCTTTTAACTACTAGACAACGGTAGTTGGAGGCCGTCAGGAGATCGGTAGCCTATTTCCCACAAACATTACAAAACCTTGATGTTACCATTACTTTCACCAGAAAGATATCTCCACGACATGATCTAAACTAAGAATCGCAAAAACCAAAGTAACTTTATTTATTTAACAGTTATATAATGTTTATTAAGCCGGTGGGAGCAAAAAGCCACAATTAACCTCTATGAGCTCTAAAGAGATCCAACTACTCCACGCTTAGCATCTAACTTATATTTAACTCTACAATTTTTTGTTCTTCGCAAATTTAAAATCTTTAATAAAAAGATCCGCGAATGCTTAGTCTAATAAAATCAAGCTTTGCATATTTAAAGTCTATTATGGAAACTTGCAAATTGTTGGCTTTTTCAAGCTAGAATTCGCATTTTAAAGCTTCTTGTATAAAAGACTAGCAAAAGCTTTAATTCATATAGGTTAAGGGATAAGCTAAAGCGCAACATGCTCGATTAAGTCCAAATTTATTCTTGTTCTCACCATCTGAAAGTCAAAAATTCGTGTCAAAACACTTATTTTATTTTTGAAAAATTTTAATTTTGGCATAAAATCATATATTTTGGTATTTTTGGTGGCAAAACGGGTTACGTGAAGACAAGGCAAATGCAAGTAAGATCAAATCAATTGATACCCCCATACTAGAACTAAACATTGTCCTCAATATGAGACTGCCACCCCCATACTAAAATCAATGCAAAATCCTCATATAAAAAGGTCTCTACGTAAATCTAAAGCCGTTTATTAATTATGCTAATAGATAAATGTTTGTCAATAAGATCTAGGATATCGGATTCCCATATGTAAGCATGATAAGGATTGAAGCTCGAGTGAATGATGGACAAAACCATGAGCACGTGCGTCTTCAAAATCCGGGCAATCCTGAACATAAAACACAAGCTACGAAACACGAGAAAGGAAAAGGGGAGCCTCCTCACGTCACACTTATTAGAAAATAGAAAAAGAAGATAGAAACATGGGTTGCCTCGCGCTTGTTTTTGTGCGAGTCTCTAGCTTGACTCTCCCCATATCATCTTGATATTAGGGACGAAACATGTGGAAGAGTAAATCTCCATCGGACTTTCATTCAAGATGTTTAGATAAACATTGAAGCACATAAAAGTTCCACTCCGATGAGATACCATCGGCTCTAAGAAATAGAAACTATAAGCGGAGATGCCGAGGTCAAAAATGGTGTATTCACTCCCAGAGAAGAAAAGAAGAAGATAATTCATAGGATAAGTAAGAAGAGGAGGAAAGATTGCGAGGGAAAGATAATGGCGATCCTCAAAGGTAATCCTCACATAAGTTGGAGAAATAATTTTCTCATGAATCCCGAGGTCGAAAACTTTGACCATACTCATCAAATCATTATCAGGTTCATCCTTTAAGCTTCTTGGGTCATGATCTAAAAACACCTCAGGAGAGAGATTAGGGATAGTGTCGTTAATAAGCAAACTCTCAAGATAGATTATGTCTCCTTCCGAGTCATAATAATCATCCTCAATATCCATAGAAACATCCATATCAAAAAAAGCATTGATCTCATCAATATCGCCTCCTGGGTCAAAACACTCATCCTCATTAGCATCGGAAAAAGGTGTGATAAGCAAAGCCGGCTCTTCAAGGTTAGAAACATAAGAGTCCTTGCTCTCGATGTCCTCTAACACCTCATTAAAAAGAGGATTTACGTCACTAGAGATGTACTCGTCATCAAATTCAAAAAGAGGGTTCGAATAAATTTTAAAATTTTCTTCTTGAACGTCCTCCTCAGGAAATGACTCGTCATCACTAGAGGTAAAATCATCATTAAAATCGAAGAGAGGATTAGAGAAAGTCACAAAAAAAGGAAAATCACATTCATTATCATTGTCGGACGTATCTTTAGACTCCCTTAAGATTGGAACAAGGTCCTCAACACTAGACTTTATGAATTCGTCCGATTCCTTTTTAGGAATAGTGCAAAGATCCTCATCTCCAATGATGAGAGAGTCCTTGAGCTCCATAGTCGGTAAGACGGGTGTGATTGCAATAGACGGAGGAAGTTGAGAAATAATTTCATTCAAAGGAATAGTTCTCTCCTCGTCATCATCGTCATCGTCGTAAATAAAATTGAAACGTCGCGAAGGCTCGGGAGTATGAGTACTAAGATTAGCCGCCTGCTCTCATAATCTCAATATCAGACTTAGGTAAAGACTCAGTCGATGGATCTCGGTTCAGCAAATATTCAATTTTTCTAAGATCTGCTTCAGGATCAAAATTATCATCCTCATTTCCTTGTGGAAATGGGTCAAGAAGAGCGAGTTCATCGGCGAACAACTCCTTAAGAAGTGAAAACCAGAAAGAGGAAGTGGTACTGCACCACGAAGGTATGATATGATAGTTCTTAAAATTTTAAAAACAACAGTTCGAGAAGAAACGATCCAACGGCATGTGAAGAGTCACTAAAATTAAACATGTAATTGACCATGCTTATTAGGATGATATTGGAATTGTTATCAGACCATGAAAGAATCAATTGTTCAAATCTCCGTCTCTGGAGAATAATTACTTCTCTCTTCCCGTGTACAAATCGATTAAATCTTAATCGTATCCGTCCTTTAAGAAAGGCCTCCCGAGAATGAGGTGGAACACAAGATCAACACGTAATCAACTACAAGAAAGGTCGGCCGAGAAAAAGTAACTTTTCCTACTTTTATTTTTAAAGGGACACTTTTTACAAAGACATCTTCGACAACACCAACGGATAAGTAACTGATCTGTTTGCGAGCTCGAGTGTCATGCGAGTCGGCATAGTACGAAAGAGAAAAAGCTTCTTCATACGGAAATTGAGGACATTAGATTAAAATGCTAGGCGCCAAAATCGGCCAGCTAAAGCACTCATCTAGCTCCCAGAGAAATCACGACTCGGGATAGAAATTTGCTGGTCACAAGTTTGTCGAGTAACTTCCTTAAGGAACATCACCGCCAATGCAATCTCAATTAAATATGGAAGTAACTCTTGCAAAATTGTTGAATAATTTTTTCCTTATTACATAGACACGACTCTAAATGTAGAAGCAAACCTTTACGGCATAGATGAAGGACATAGCAATCCGCGAAGGCAAATATCGAAAGTGTAATCTTTGAGAAAAGATCAGAAGAAACTTCAACATTTGATTATTAGCTTTTTCCCCTCCCTCAGAGTCTTTTGGACGTTAAGGCCTCGAAGGATAAGGTATCGACGGATTAAGGAAAGGCTTCAGAGCAACTTTACTCGGTCGGGCTCACGGAATAGGAACATGGACAACCGGAAGAGGAAAAACCCCCCCCGTGTACGGTACTTTTCAGAACTTGTAGTTTGCACCTTGTCCATTGTCGGACTCGATAGTCACCTCACCGTTTTACCCACTTCCTTTCGGGAGAGGAGAAGGAGTAGGGTGAATCGTAGGCCCATTCATAGCCACACCACAATGGGGTGGTAATCGCTTTCCCATTTCCACGTCTCTCTCATCCGGTCTCGGGTTAGCTACAGTATTACTAGGAAGTGATCCCGAACCCGAGGGACTTTGATTTTGCATAGTAAGATTGGTTAACCATGTCATTATTTTGATTGTTTTGATTTTCTATCTTATTGTTCTTGTATCAAGAAGAAGATTTGAATTCATTCAGCAATTCCTCTTCATATATTAGTCATTTGAGTTTGCATCATGGCCACTCAAAAGTAGCTTCATTTACTTTTTTATGTATTCTTAACCATTATTCTGAAAAGTTCTAGAAACTTGAGTTGGATAATTCAAGCTTGAAAATTCGGAGCTTGATAATTGTTGTCTCCTTATTGAAGGTCCAACTTGAGTTTGATTAAGCGGAGCTTGATAATTCTGATTTCCTTGATTATAGTTATTTCCTCGATTCTGATTTTATCAGTTTTGATTATTTTGCACATTCGGTTGATTGAAACAGGGTGGTCCGAGGTAATTATTCGAGCGATAGCTAATCATATTACGGTCACCTTGTGGTTGGTAGGAATTACCCCCCGAATTATGGTTACCCGTAGTAGAATAAGCGGCCTCTTGAGTGTAGCCACTGACAGCTGGGCACTCGGTAAAAGAATGGGGACCACCATAAGTCTCGCACTTCGGACTCACAGATTTGACCGATTGTATTTGTTTCATCATATCTTGAAAATTCTTATTCATCATTTCTAATTGTCGAACAACTTCTGGACTCTCGACAGTAGTAGTAGAAGAGATAGTTCTAGATGTCTCGTCTCGAGTTGCTGAAGTGTCCTAATGGTTGTGGTGAGCGATCATGTTCTCAATCAAATCGTAACATTCTTCCGGTGTCTTCTGCATAGAAGTTCCTCCTGCTGCAGCATTGATGGTGTCTCGATGCCTTAACGTCAAACCATTATAGAACGTATCAATTTGTGTAGCTAAAAGCATATTATGGTTAGGACACCGATCGATGGACAATTTATAACTCTCCCATGCCTCGAATAGTGATTCATGCGGTTTTTGTTCAAATTTCGTGATCTCGTTCCTCAATTTAGTTACCATCGAAGGAGGAAAATATTTCTAGAGAAATTTCCTCATTATATCGTTGAAAGATTGGATGGAATTCCTTGGAAGGCGATCATACCAAGCGGTAACATGATGCGTCAAGGAATATGGAAAGAGAGATAGACGTAGAGCGTCATCGGAGACCCCATTTTGCTTCATGTGTTGGGTGACTTCCAAAATTTTTTCAATATGTCTATTCGCATCATCGCCTGGTAATCCGTGAAATTGGCAAGAATTTTGGACTTGTTGAATCATATGATGACGGAGTCCAAAATTCGTAGCCTGAATTGGAATCAGGAAAATTGGTCTGCCCCGTCCATTTATAGACGGTTGGCACAACTCCTCCATCGATCGGAGATTGGGAGCTGGCCCATTAGGTCTCACCACCGGAGGTGGACCATTATTATTTTGAGGAGGGCAACCCGTAGGAGGCGGTCCCTGATTATTATGAGGAATGCTCATAGTTTCTTCGAAATCGAAAAGAGATGACGGTTCACCTAAATTACTTCATCGAATAAGACTCTCGGGGTCTCTAAGCGGAGAAAATAGATTAGAAGAAGTAGAACAAGTGCTCATGCACTAAAAATAATATAAGAAAAATAAGATATAACAAAATTATTTTTGTAACCGATAATCGAACAAGTGTACGGTAGCTCTCTAAAAAACGTACAAAGAAGCGGAGGAGCGGGTAAGCGCGAAGCGTTTTAAAAACCTTCTCCTTTCGGGTCGAAGTTCGTAGGATCAACCCTCCTTAAACCTCTCTTATAGTTTGTTAATCTAAAGGTGAGCCGTTTTCACAAGTGACACAACGGTTTTTTTTTTTTCAATGTTTTTGGTATTTTATAAAATATTTTGTATTTTTTTTGTTTTATATAAAAGAAAATGAAAAATAATATAGAATTTTAAAATATATATTCACAAACAACGATAACTTCATGGGGAAGGGTCTTCAAGGCACTAATCTTCAAACTTTAACTCGATAATCGTAACACACATTCCCCGGCAGCGGCGCCAAAAATTTAATTCGTCTCAAATAATATATATATATAATATAAGCAACTAGGGCAAATCACTCTTGTGAAAGAGTAATAAGCAATTGCTAATAAAATATATTTCCAGAAAGTATCGATTAGAAAATTACCCTTAGGAAAGGATAAAGATCAAATCGTTCCCGAGTCGTTTTCCCAACGAAGCGTGAATTGAAAATCTTGTTTCGGTTCGTGATCGCGTGCTTGAATATTCAATATTTTGGATTTTGAATTCTAAATCTAAAAACGCAAAGGGAAAGCACATAAAGGCACGCTAATCTAGAAATTAAGGCAACTTAAAAATCTAACGACATTTTAAACAATTAAAAACTTTTTAATAACTAAAATAAACTAATTAATTATCTAAAATTGACAAATTAAAACTCTAAAAGCTCAAAATGCAAATTTCTAAACTTAAAATGTATTAAACTAATTTTTAATAACAGAAAAATATTTTTTTGAAATTTTAAACTAATTAAAACTGTTTTTTAAACTAAATAATACTAAAAATTAGATTAAAAATACGAAACTTAATTCTAAAATTTTGAGAAAATTACTAAAAATACTAGAAACAATTCTTAAGGTTTACAAAGAAAAACGAGTCAAAAAGCTAAAGCCAATAAGCAGTGAAAAATCGAATAAGCAAAATAAGCTAAAACTAACATGCATATATGAAATAAATGGTGCAAGGTATGAATGAAAAAGACCCAAGGGCGCAATGGTTAAGGTGTGTGTGTTGTGTAAGGAAGGTCACAGGTTCGAGTCCTGTGACTTACCTTTTTGTACAAACATTTTTTTTTTCTTTTTGAAAAAGCTAAAGAATAAGAATAAATAAGCAACTTTAAAGAAGGACTTAAAACCAGAACTTAAAAATAAGCTAGAATAAGCTCAAATGAAAGTGACAG
>BQNB010048557.1:0-25439 GCA_026074375.1 Tanacetum coccineum
AGATCCGACTTAGTAATATACCCGGGAGACTCAGCGGTAGGTAAATCAACAAGAGGTAATGGCTGCTCCTCAGCTGGGAACATAGGCTCATCCTCCAATGGTAAATACTCGGGGTATACAGGCTCTGGTACGTAATCAGAATTATGTGCCTATACGAACATAGGCTCTCGCTCATCCTCGTCCTGAGGAACTGGCGGTGTGTGTGGATCCTCTGGGCCTGGTATGTAATCCGGTGATGGTGGGGCTACTGGCTGTATAGGGAGTCCGTCGTATCCGTATACGATGACCCATGGAATGCCTCCCTCAGATACCTCCTCATCATCGACTCCCCAGAAGGCTCTGCCGGGCTCAGAATCGGTGTAGACGGAAGTGTAGGTGACGGCGGATGATGCAGAAGACATGACTGCTGCAAAAGCAAAAATAACTTATATAACTATTACTTATAAGAGAGATCTGTATGACATGACTATAAGTTTTAATTATAAGAGTGGTCTCTATGTTATATCTATAAGACTCTTATATTACTATACGTAATATAATTTATATACGTATGCCAATCATGTAAGCATATATTCTAGATGCAAACAAGTAATGTATGTATATCCCGTGCAAATCCCATTTGTAAAAATAGCGTTTGAAAATGGTTATAGTCCAGACAAAAACTTTGACCTGGTTCTCTATAACCTTGGCTCTAGATACAAATCTGTAACACCTCTAAATCTGGGTTGCAGCGGAATGTTAAATATCCCAGGGCGTTACTTCATAGATACATTTGATTTAACAAAATACTTGTTTGTTACTTAAGCTCATGGCTTCAAATTTGTTCGACAACGTAAGTAAAGATTTTGGTTTATAACAAATGTTCCCAAAATGTAATATGCCCCAAATCTTTAGTACTGACTCTTCTAAAGAGGGAACCCATTGTATCTGAGCACCTCGTGCCTTATTGACCTAAGAAAACATGCTTAAAACGTCAACATAAAGTTGGTGAATTCATAGGTTTATGTAAATCAATAGTAGGATCGCAAGATTTCCAAGTGTATGATTAAACAACAAATGCAAACATCATAAAAAGCAATTACGTTTCCTAAGCTCATGACACTGAAGCTCGACAGGTATGAATGCAATAAATTACAAATAAATGCCCGTGAATGATGTTCTAACCCGCAACATCCCAATCCGACATGGTATACGTTTGTTGTCCGGCAACCCGGCACAGTGAGCGCTACTCACCCAAACGGGGATGTCAATCCCAAATAGATCTATTTATAACATTCGCGCTCGCTAACTAGCAATTGACAGTTCATGATAATGGGCTTAGTGGGTTATAGCAACTCGGGCAAACACGTAATCATAGTATAAAATGTACACTTGCGTCCGATTTATAAAACAAAGCATGTTATCACCCCAAGGATGTAAATCGTTTAAATAATTGTAAAACATAGAGCTATGAACTCACCTTAGTAAATAGTCCTCTGGAAATGATAATATATCCAAGTATGAATCACACCGTCAAATACCTAAGTAAATACGGTCAGTCTTAGTCTACAAGTTTAGGCTAAAGACTCAATGTATAAACTACAGTAATTTGCTAGTTTATATATACTGTTATCACTTGTGTGGTGGTGTATGTGTTTAATGTAGTTGAAATTGTTGATGGCTCTTGGAAATGTAAACTATCCCATACGTTCTTGTCTACGTATAACGGTTATTAATAAATATTCGTATTTATTAAATCGTAGGTTTAACTCGTATATTTCCTGAATACAACTCGTCCGATAAGTTAAATGTTTATGAAATCACTTTCGTTCACAAAATACCCTTAAGTTTTTTATAATTACAAATCAGCCCCTGGGTATATAAAATATATACTATTTTACATTTCAAACCCTTAAGTTTTAATAATTACACTTTTAGTCCTTTAACTTTACAAAGTTACACTTTAGGTCCTTATAGGTTTGAAACAGCCCCCTAAAGTTTCAGAAATGACAAAAACAGTCCTTCAACTTACAAAACATGAGTTTTGACATATTTGAACCCTCAAGTTTCAAAGTTGACACTTTTAGTCCCTTAACTTGTAAAAATCACATTTTAAGCCCGATTAAGTTCTAAAAAGTGGCAATTGGTTTTATTACTCCCAAATAAGTCACAGAAGCTGAAACTTCTTATAAATAAGCTCGGATAAGCTTATTTATGCTTATTGGGCTTAATGAGCCTTATTGGGCCCGTTAAGGTCCAATAAGCTATTTAAAGGTCCAAATGAAATTTCAAAAGTACATAAGCCCTCCTTAAGCTTATTAAAAACTGATAAGCTAAAAAATAAGCTTGTGTGAGCTTATTTGAGCTTATTCGAGCGTATTGGGCTCGTTAGCCCAATAACTCAACCCGAAAGTTTGTAAAAAAGGGTTTCATACATTATACAACTTATTTTCTAGATTTATTAAGCTTTTTTGGGTCTGATTAAGCTGAATTTACTTCGTAGATTATCCAATAAGCAAATAAGCTCCGGTAATAGGCTTTTGGGCCCATTACGAGTCCAAAATAGTGTTTAACAGTAGGCTGTCATTAAGGTCCATTAGCTTGTTTAGGATTATTATAGACCTTATAAGCTGCTTAAGCTCACAAATAAGCTGTCTAAAGCTTATTTGTAGCTTATAGGCTTTCATGGTTCACGATAATGGACCTAACAAGCCCATTTAATGATTCGTTGGTTTTTAACCAAACCTAGGTGACCAATGGAAGCCAAAAGGCAACGAAGATCTCTTAATAAGCCCTTGGTAGCTTATAAATAAGATGTGGGGCCCATTGGTTGGCTTATTGGGCCCATTAGTCTCGTATATGGGTATTGGTCTAGAAAAGGCCAATTAGAAGTTCACCTCACGCATGTTTGTTATATTTCGAGTCTAATAAGCTTCCTAGCCTAACAATAAGCTCGAATGAGCTTAAAATAAGCTACGGGTCCCCCACTCTTGGGCCTGTTGGGCCCATGCGTAAGCATGATTGAATTATACAAGGCCCATTGTGGCCCGTTACTCTTCTAGCAACATGTATGTTTCGAAAAGTGCCCTAGTGACTATATGTCATTTGTTTAACTTATATATACGTCGCGTTTTACATGCAAACGTTTATTAACGTTGCGTATTCGTTCACAAGCCACTACGTCGCGTTTACCTTAAAGGTTTACGTATGGTTTTTGGTACAACTCGTATACAAGGGTCTTTATTCACGTTATGATCCAAGTTTTCTTATAAGCAAAGCATTTACCGCCCTAAGTTTGATCCGTTAATCATTTTTTACAGCGTTTTAATGAGTTCTTGCACCAACACACAAGTAGTAACAAACGCATTTACATTACATGGAACCATATATTTTATCGTGACACAAGTCTAGAAATCAAAAGGAAACTAAAATATGAAATATATAATGTCGTGAGAGATTTACAAAGGTCCTAGAGTTCTTGGTTCGAATAATGGATGTGTAGGATGCCAACCCTTGGCTTGTGTACCCCTTATGCACTTGTAATATAAACCCTAGTGTATATTGTTGGTTCGAATGAAGTAAATAGGAGTGTTTGTTTGCGGTTTAAGACTCAACGCGAGAGGAGAGTGTATATGTTTTCTTGTTTGAGAGTGTGTGAGTTATAAGAGTGTAAATGGTGTAATTTGGTGCTGTATTAAGAGGCAAGTATCTAGGTCCCAAACAAACAAACCATCGTAGCTTAATCTAGTGGGATTTTGTGGTTTTCCTGATAAGTTACACATTGTTGTTTAAACACCCAAGTACCTTTCTTAATTACAAAGGATTTTTGGTACAAGATTTACCAAATTATAGAAATCTCATGGATTTGTGTACATACATGCATGTGGCCGGGTATCCAAGGGAAAAGGAGAGCAAAATGGTTATTAACCATTATGTAATGGGTTAACTAGAAACATATGGTACATGTTTTAATTAAACATGGTTTGTACATGTACTAAAAGGAACATTAGGAAGATTTCTAGTGATATATGTATTGAGGACGTGTGGGATTACAAGAGAAAAGTAGATTTTGTGAGATCTGCTAGTATCATTACAAGTACTATTTTTAATTAACCTTAAAAATTGTACATGACTTAGGAGTCTAAGGCTTAAGGCACAGTGACAAATGGTTTATGTCCCTCTTGCATATATTCGGCCAACATAGACTTTTAACATAAGATTTGATTTAAGTTATTGTGTTTTAAGATAGAAAATAGTTATAGGTTTGATCTAAGTAAGTCCTAGGTATTTCCCGGGTGGTGTCCAAATGTATTTTAATGCAAAACGTAAGCCCATTACGTGAACCAATTAAAATAAAGTACGTAAAAGTTAATATTATCTTCTTAATAATTAGATGACACTTGGTTGAAGTAACAGTAATTTTATTTTGATACCGTATACATAAAATGGTTATTTCTTGTATACGCGATTTTACTTAAAAGTTAATTTAAAAGTAAACACATATGAGACCAAAATAAATAGTGACGAATAATAGGAGTCGTAAAATGACCTGAAATTAGAAATGTTTAAACTTGGACATGTGGTTACTCAAAACCCTAATGCTTGGCCTATAAATACATACACATATCACAACTTAGGGTTTCACTCTTCATTTCATAGCCTCAAAATTTTCTCATCTCTCTTCTTTCCCTCTCATTGCTCACGGCAAACAAACACCCATCTAGGGTTTCTATATCTTTGATTTCTTACATAATCCAAGTATACTAGGTTCATTTCTAAGGTTCAAATCAGGAGGTTTGCAGTATTGTTCATTGATTTAACGGGTTTAAATTCAAGATAACAAATTAGGATTTGGTTATATTATAAAGGGTTTCAAGATCCATAGACTTCCATCATCTTCTAACATATTTCTTAAGCTTGAATCTTTATTTTGTAAAGCTTACTTCGAAACTTATGCATTCATTTCTAACTTTCTTCATTATTTACTTATGTTCTTTGTAGAGAATCATAATGTCTATGGTGGTTTGTGTTTCATTTTCTAAAAGAAATGAAACACATCTTGACAACTTTATAGAAATTGGAAGTAAACATGTTGATGACTTATGATAGGTGAGTTTGACAAGTGAGTCGCAGACAATAGAAATGAAGGGATTCAGGTTAGTTTTTAGGTGTGGTTTTGTTGTGGATTAGTTGTAAATGAAGATTAGGCTAGATTAGGCACTATTCTGATGTTTGGTGTGATTTTTGAAAGCGTTTGTGAAATACATAGTTGCTGATCCGAAATTGTTTCAAGGTTTTGGTCGACTTAGGAATGTTTTCATTAAGCGTAAAGGTAGTTTTTGGAGAGCTCGTTCCGAGTAGATAGATTTTCATGTATTGTACACTAAAATCAGACTTAAAATGGCCAAGTTATAGCCAAATGAAACTTGAAATATTTTTCGACAAAATAATTAATATAAGTGTTGATGTGAATAGTAAAATGAGTTTCGAACGCTTTCGGGATGATTTGAGCTTTTAAAACACTAGCGAAACATATAGTATCACATATATATTGATTAGTATCATTAGAAACGTCGTTAACCTATTTTAGGAAAAGCGTTAAGGTTACTAAAAATAGTAAGTTTAGTAAATTTTAGCAAGATAGGAATGGAAGTTAAACGCTTAGGATTATCTAGTGCGTTTAAGGAAATATGGATTAAGCAAATATAGGGGACGATATTAACGTCCCGAAAATAAAAACTTTCCTAAAATAGAAACTTACTAAAAATGGTAATTTATTGTTAAATGCCAAAACTTAACAAAAAACTCTATAATTTTATTTAGACATGTTTTGTTAATTAAGTCAAAGCACAAACACTCATGGATGACTTTTTCTCTTATAAATGATTCGTGCAAGTTTATTCTCTAAGAACCCAACATGCAAGTTTTCCTGAACTTTTCTGGTTCTAATGTTGTATACCCTAAAAGCTTTGCTACTTAAGGAATATCCAACAAAGAAACCTTCATCACTTTTTCCATCAAACTTGCCCAACTTATCTAAGGTATTGAGAATAGTAACATGACATCCAAATGGTTTCATGAAGCCTATAGCTGGTTTAATACCTCTAAAGAGTTCATAAGGAGTCTTGTTATGAGGCTTGACTATTAAGACCCTATTCTGTACATAGCAAGCAGTAGAAACAGCTTCTGCCCAAAATGTTGTAGGTAACTTAGAGTCAGCTAACATTGTTCTAGCAGCCTCAATGAGTGTCCTATTCTTCCTTTCAGCTACACCATTTTGCTGAGGTGTCCTAGCTACACTATATTCTCTTTTAATACCTATTTCCCTACAGAACTCATCCATCACATTGTTTTTAAACTCTGTTCCATTATCACTTCTGATTATCTTTACTTTCTTATCCACTAGGTTCTCTATCTCTTTGATAAAGTTTTTAAGGATCTCACTTGTTTCATCCTTAGTTTTTAACACGCGACTGTTCCCTACAGAACTCATCCATCACAGACTGTGGAGATGGCGTCACGATTAACACGCGACGCCATCACCATGACACTTGTGACTGGGCCACCACAACCCTAACGGCGTCAAACGCCTAGGTTCAGAAAACTCAAAGTTTTTAGTCATTTTTGTAAATAAAACTTGCACAACATTTAATCTATGTATTCTTCTATTATAAATCTGTAAAACCTAATGAGTTTAACAATTCTTTCATCCTATCTATCGAGTCGAACCCTAAAATCACATTGTATATTGGTAAAACGCACATTTTATGCTTGGTATAGTTGTCTTTATCTTTGATTATAAGTTATATTTGATGAGGAGAAGCTTGGAAGTTTTTAGGAAGTTTCATTGGATGATTCTCGGAGGAAAATTTAACCAGTTATCGCATGTTTCTTCTCTATTATTGAGTAAACCAGGGGAGTACTAGTTTCTTTTCCTTGTTTTCTTTTCTCTTTATCTGTTTTAACGGGTACTTCTAAAGAACATTAGGGACAATGTTCAACTTAAGTGTAGGGGGGAAATAAGCCTTAGAAACTATTCTTTCATTTTTCATTTGCCTTGTCTTTAAAAAGATGGGAAATATATCAAAACATAGCATAAAAGGGTGATTTTTACCAAAATTTAATTTTTTTACGACACATACCAATGAAAACCGAGTATTACTAGCGTCTCATGGACATGAATTTATGTGACTAGCACAAAAACCCTCAAAATTCCACCCCACAATGTAAGGTTCGCTCTTAGATATTATACCTTTAGCTTGTTGGTTCTTAAGATAATTCCTTTAGTATATATAAATATATATATAATAAATATAAATATATAATAATAAGAATTATCTCAAAAATATCAATAATAAGAATTCCGTAAGGCTTTTAAAAGGGAAATTACTTTTACCCAAAGTAAAATCCAAAACCTCCCGGGTCGTGTCCCAACGAGGTGCGAATTTAAGAATCGAGGTAACGTTTGTGGAACAATGCTTGAATATCACAAATTAGATTTGGTTTTATATTTGTATAATTAAAATGCAAAACACAAGTAAAGGCATACTAAAAACGAAAGCAATTAAAGATTTAAACCTAAAAACGATAACAAGAAGCAAAACCCATTCCTTAAAAGGCTAAATTCTAAAATTTTAACCCTACAAATGCAAATTTAATTTTTATAAATCCTAAATGATAAAAGAAAATTAAAAAAAAAGAATTATATTTTTTTGACTTTTATATTATTTATTATGAATTAAAAACAGTTTTAATCTAAAAAATTAATAAAAAAATACTAAACTAATTTGGAAAATTCTAAAATTTTTGTGAAAAGTACTTTGAACTATGCTAAACCTAAGAAAAATAAAATGGTTCAAACGGCTTATTGAAATAAGCAGGAAATAAGCTATAAAGGGCTGAAAAGCTAAAAAGGGAAAAAAAGGGTAAATAAAAAATAGTGCAAAGATTTAAATGAAAAAGTCCCCAGGGCAGTTGGTGATGGTGTATGCTGTTGAGGTTTTGTGTGTAAAAGGGAGGTCACAGGTTCGACCCCTGTGACCTCTCTTTTTTGGAAAACATTTTTTTTAAATTTTCTTTTTTGAAAAAGGTAAAATAAGCAAAAATAAACAACTTTTAAAAAGGACTTAAGATTGAAACTTATTAATAAGCTAGGAATAAGCAGCAAAAGGTGATAGTTTAGACTTTACACTAAATGTCATTAAGCTAAGTTTGTTTGGACATTAAGGACTCAATAAGCACTTCAGAAAAGTTAATAAGCTAAAAACAGACTAGCCCCTATCCTTTACCAAGCCTATGGTAATTTATATGCTATGACCTAGGCTTAATTGAGGTTGACTTTTCTTGTTGGTTCCCCTTTTATGTGTATAAGATTATTTGTGTAAAACGTATTGGAAACAGAGAATCCCCAAACACTTATGTGAGGTGCTAGTATATATTTTCCTTGCTCTTAATTACGAGGTCTAGGAGGTTGTGTTGTAAAATATGTTTAAAGAGTAGGGTTTAAAATTGACCCCTCATATTGTTATTGTTCTTATGTGGAGAAAAGCCATTTGCTTGAGGACAAGCAAATCTTAAGTGTCGGGGTATTTGATGAGGTGTCATTTTATACACTTTTTCAGGGTCGTTTAACCCCCTAAATCATGCATTTATGCCCAAAATAGGTACTTAATCGTTCTCATTTAGAATGCATTTAGAAGAATTACACTGTGGACTTGGCTCATTTAGAGAAGAAACGGACAAGACTACAGACCTACACCAACATTGATCAAGAATTTCTCTATAGTGGTTAGAGACGGCGTCACAAATACAACGTGACGCTGTCACCACGAAGATCAAGACAACGTCACAAGATTCCACGACGGTGTCAGAGTACTCCCTACCCATTATCTATATTTTTTCTCTCTTTTCATGACGGCATCACGATTAAAACGCGACGCTGTCATAGCGTTTTTCCTATATACACAAACCCGAATTTAGGGTTTTGAGTGTGTAGCTTTAGAATAAAAAGAGGGTACGAACCCTAGTTCGTTTAGCAGCTGTTTTAGGGACAAAATTTAGGGGCCCTAAAAAACATATTGTACTTCATCCAACTTATGTTTATGTCAATTAAGGTTTAGTTTAATCATTAACATATGTCTATGTCTTGTTTGATACTATTTTATTCTCTTGCTTCTATCTTTATTATGCTTGGCTAAACCTTCTTTTTGTTATTTGTTGATTTATGAAACCTTGAATGTAGATCTTAGTGGTGTTTCTTCTTTGTGATGGATTTGCATGTAGGCTTTAGAAACCATCTTTTGGTTCTATATCCTTTGATATTGTCTAGGGAAAACATGATTGTTTTGAAAGAATACCAATTCGGGTAACATTCTCCATACTACCTTCGCCCCCTTAATCTTGGTCATCCATTTTTATTATTTTCAACATGCACTTAGTGTACTCCTAGGGGCCATGTAATAGTCTTCATACTACCTTACGTGTGCGTTGCTTTAGCGGAATACTAAGTAGACGGCGGGTTCGTGTAATTTGTTCATGACTTAGGAAATAATTACACAGATTCATCAACAAGGTGACTAGGCACAAATCTAGGAGAAGCAATTAGGGGTTATATAGTGGAGATAAATAAACACAGTCTTTTATCTTAATTATTATCACCAGTAGCGTAGATCTTTTATGTAGTTTAATAACATAATAAACCAAACCACACTTTCAATTATATGATGTACTTGCTTTCTTTAAAATATAAATATTTCAAAAATATTCTTCTTCAACCTTAGAATTCTGTCTTGAGACGTGATCAAGCCTTCCCAACCTATTCCTCGAGTGAACGATAACAACCCCTCAAGTCTTGCCTATACTACTACTACAACTATTAGGTGCTCTACCTATGGAATTGTAAAACTTCTTGTAGAAATCCTACGACGACCGCATCAGATCTTTAGGCTCCAAACCATCACATCATATCCAGCCCATTGCCAACTCATCCTTATCCTTATATCACATGTTTAATTGGATTTTAAATTTGAGTTTAGATTCTTAGGCTCCAAAACATCACATCAATACCAACTCACATCCTTCATAAATTTTAACTTACATGTCTATTATTTAAATTTGAATTTCAAATCATCCCTTCAACATCCACACTTGCTCACCAAGTTGAGATTATTCTTTTGGCATATTCCTAACTATTGGCAACGCATCCACTTTAACCATGGTTAGGTTTCCTACCTAAACCCAATTTATATGTGAGGACTACCCAAACACACCCTTTGTTTAATACTTCTTCTCTATCTCTTTTATATTGAACAAACATCCCTAAATCTTCTTCTAAATTACTTCACAAACATTTTTATCAAATGGTATTTGAGTTGGTTGACCTTTAGTAAGAATAGTAGAATGTTCAAAACATGAAGTACATTTGCGGGTTTAGCAAGAGGGGGTATTTAAAACGCCAAAATCCTGAAAAAACCAAGGAGGGATTCTGGTGCGCTGGTCATGCGCTGACGCGTGGGCAGCGCGCCACTCACGTCTTGGTTTTTACCAAGTTAGGATTTTGGCCTATAAATACCCCCTCTTGGCCTTTGTATTCCTCACCTCTTGCCATTTTTTTTTCTCTTTTTCTCTTCTCATATCCTCTAAGTCTAACACCTTTTATGTTCTTAATCTTCTATTTCTTATAATCTGATTTGACATCTCCGCTAAAAGTGATATCACATGTTCTTGAATCACTCTTGTGTGTTAGTTGTCATGAGTCATATTTCTCATACTCTTTCTTATTAGAATCGAGTCTCTAAGGCTAGGTTAGGGGATTAATTCTTAAAGCAACTTATCATTCAATCTGGTTGTAAGGGAAGTTTTGTATCTTTGTGATCAAGCCTAGATCATTAGGGATCTAGTTGGGGTTTGGTAAGCTTCCAAAGGGAAGTTCTTAGTAGTCTTAGTTGATCTTAGTGATCCTAGAGGTTAAGTCGAATCACGGGTTCTTAGGGGTGGATTCCGAGGGCGGAATACTGTAAGGAGTTGCTCTTTTTTTGTAAACACCCCAAATTGGGTCGCAGCAGATTAAGGGTCAGGGGCGTGCTACTTCTCGATCTCAATAACACAAGTTAATTATAAGAATTACAAAAAAGTCAGTTTTAAAACTGATAACATTAGATTTAATAAAGTAAGTGTTACAAAAAAAGACCGAAGCTATTTACTTGTTACTTGTTATTATTAACAAAGATTTCAGCCCAATAAACAGATATACAAAATGTAATGCGACCTAAATCTTTTAATGCATGACTTCAAATATACCACCAATGTATCCTTCGCTCCTCGTGCTTAATTGGCCTCCTATTAAACATTGCATTTAAAATCGTCAACATAAAGTTGGTGAATTTCATAGGTTTAATGTAATGTATATGCGGACCACAAGACTTTCCCAGGATGATAATGCAATAGATGCAGACTCACAAATGCAAATTCGTTTGCCTAGAGCTCATGACACCGAAGCTCGGACTAATTGAATACAAATTTATTATATTGCCGACATTTGCCGTGATGATGTCAACCACGTAACATCCCAGTATCCGTCATGATATACCTTCGTTTCCAGTGATAGCTAGTTCCCCGAACGGAGTCAATCCCAAATAGATCTATCTATAATCATTCACGCTCACATTCCAGTAATTGACAGTTCATGATTCATGCGCAAAGTGGGTTATAGCTACTTAGGAAAAACGTAATCATGATAAAATATACACTTGCATCCAATTTGTAAAATATGCATATGTTTCTCACCACAAAAACTTGTAAATCAATAATTGTAAAACATTGTGGCTAATGAACTCACCTTGAGGCGAGTAACTAATTAACAAAATATCCCACGTATAAAAAAGCGTCACGCTAAACGCCCGAATGCAACCCTAGTCAATATAGGTCGAATCAGTATTCAAAGTACGTTGTATAAACAACTACCTGTATATATTCCCTATATAGTTATCATTGTACTATAGTTCGGGCTTTCATTATTTAGAGGTCATGACTGACGTTTCGAGAGTTAGACGCTTTTAATAGTAAATCAATAACTCGTCAATACGCCATCCGAATGAAGCTCCTCATTATGAATTCCCTAGTAATATATGCACTTTGAGAACTAATAAAAAATATATTCTAAATAGCTATGTATCACCATTCAATCGTTTAAGTGAAATCGTAATTTTATAGTAAAACGTTTATAATTACGCCCTTTAGCAAAAATGGACATAAACTTTGTCGTTTTAATCCGTTTCTCGCGTTTCTTACACCCACGCTTTCGTATTAGACGACCGTGATATAAAAATCACATTTTAGGTTTTTTGAGATTCTGTGTGAATAGTGTTTTACTGTTATAACAGCTATAATCGTTTTTATACTGTTAATTAATCGTTAAAACCCGTTTTAGTCGTATCGTATTCGTTATAGCTCTGTTTTTAGCGATTCTTTCGAACACGTTCTTGTAATTGAAAGTTTTATCATATTATTGATGTTGCAAGTATTAGTTTCTGCGTGAATAGTAATTGTTTTTATAAAATTTGTTTTATAAAGTATTTAGCGTCGTAAACTCGTAACTAGTGTATCTTCTTCGTTATTAATCCGTTTTTCGAGTTTCTTATCATTTTGGAATCCTTATGAGATTGTATTTCTTTATAATACTAATATGGTTGCTTCCAAAATCGAACCAAAATAGAAAGTTTGAGGTTTTGTGATTTAGACATGTTTTAAGCTTGATTTTTGTACCATTAAGCTTCAACACCTTATTACAACTACTTCACAACATTTCTATCTTATGTTTTACATATATAAAGTCTATTAGATCATACTTTACTCAAGTGTGTTCAAGATAACAAGTTTAACTACCATTTTCACTTGTAACTCATAAGTTAACATTAGAAACCCTAATTTGCTCATAAACATGTTCATACTTAACCAACATGTTAAAACACTTACACATCCCTTTTAACATGATATTACCATTCACATGACATGTAAATAAGTCCATATAACATTAATCATAAGTATATATCCATTTTACATATTCAAAAGTACCCTAAATGGTGATTTAGCTAAATATAACATATGAACACATAAAATCTTAGTTATGAAATGATTAAGCTTTATATATAACCTAAAAATAATTAGTGGATTACATTATTTCGTACAATGACCTAAAACACGAGGTGTTATACTCTTCCTTAGTGATCATCGATCTTTGTGCATATCGGTGGAGAAAAATTGTAATACGGTTTATAATCCATCATAAGGATTATACTATAGTAATAGTATAGGTGTTGTGGATTCGCAACTGGACTTACGGATGGTATAAACCCCTTATCCTGAACCAGTATATATTGTGGTATCTCTCTCTCTATCTCCATCTACTTATTGTTCCTTTAGCTAAGTAGATCATCACACCACTTGGTTATTTGTGACTTGAAGTTTTAGAAACTTCAAAGAAGTCAAGATAACCATATTCACCCCCCTACGGTTCTACAGTTTCGTTACACCCATTCTCCTAGCCAACCATGTAGTATCCTTTAAGTCCATAGTCGTGGAGTTGCTAGTTAATCTTGGTTCTACGGGTGGAATTTCTCGGGTAAAAAAAAGAGTGTGATTACGTTGAATAATATTTTAGTTTGGACACTTGCAGATTGTAAGTGGAGAGATACATCTGTAAATATTGTATTTCTATTTTATTATGTAATTTTCATTTTTATAATCATGCAATTGAAAAAAAGCATGCATGCAATATTGTTGTAGCTGATGTGTTCTTAATCAACACATTTGTTAGTGTAGGCGATGTATGTATTGAGCTTTATAGCGTGTAATGGTATTGTATCTTATTAGATGTAAGTGTAATTGACGAAGATCGCAGATATAATATGATTAAAGAATTTTTCGTGGATTTTGTTTGTCGTTAGTGTGTAAAGGACTTTACTGATATTGGTTATGAGGTGTTGAAGACGGAGTGTATATGCTGAGTATTATGCAAAGGACGTACAAGTTATATGGATTATAAAGACATCAAGTTATTCATCACACGCATTAACTCGATGTATCTATCGTTTGAATACTTTTGACTGATTCTTGGACTCTACCATATGGAATTAAGTGCGAGTAGTGACGGGGAGAGTGTGAACATATGGATTCTATTTGTTTTGTCTGTGTCATTTTTTTAACCCATTAAAAGTTTCTCATGCCTATATCCTACCCTTGTTTAAAGCCGTAAACCTTTCATATTGTGTCAACACGTATTTTTGCCTTCTAGAAAGATTGATTACCTACACTTTAGTGGTAGAGACTTGAAATTTGGTCAAGCATATGATAGTAGTGTGAATCATGAATGAGCGCTTGAGAATGCATAAAATTATGACACCTAGATTAGTATAAAAGAGTGAGTGTTATTTCATTTCTCTTTTTGTGAGATGCTCGGTCTTGCTAAGAACTAGAAGTAGGTTAAATTTAAATTCATATTTGCTAGTGTTACTTGGAGATATTTTTGTAAGTTTAATTCAAAGTCTATTTGGGGACAAGTAGAAGTCAAGTGGGAGGATATTTAATAGCTCCTAAATTATACACCCACTGTCGCATAATTATAGTCCACTGTTGACTTTCAAGGTCTTTATTTTGCAACTTTGACCTTAACTATATTTTTTGTTGTTAATAAAAATTTAATGCACAAAATACGCATGAATTGGGTTGTGTGTTGTAAATATATTTTTCATTGGTATAGTCTTCGTCAAGTATTATGTAACAAAAACAAAAATATTTACGGTCAAAATTAAAAAATTAAGACCTCGTAACTCAACAGTGGACTATAATTATGGGACGGAGGGAGTACATGTTTTAGCTATCAAATTCTCACGATAATTCATCCTTTATGCCTTGTTTTGATATTATAAGATGCTAAATTATTGTAAATTTTTATTTTAGTGTTTATTTGGAGCAACAGGAGATTTTTCGCGAGAAAGACCGTAAAACGATTCAAAACAGGTTAAAAGTGATGAATAGACCTAATATTCCTCGTATGCTATCTCCTAGAGCATTGGCGCGTGTAGCTCCCATTAAGAAATAAAGAACAAGTGATGAAGACAGCTTACGTCGTATGCCCTATCGAAGCACACGTCGTAAGTACCTGAAAACCAGATGATGTGACATACTTATCCAAGAGCATATGATGTATGCCATCAAGAAGCATATGCCGTAAGACCAGATGGGCCTGACCTTTTTTGGATATAAACACAACATTTTCTTTACTTATGTCATAAGCTTTTGAAGCCCTAGTTACTAGTACTTTTTGGAGGCTGAAGAACAAAGGTAGACTCCAAGAGTGAATGTTGTACACATCATAAACCTTTGATTATCTTTTTTTTTCATTATGATTTTAATTATTATATCTCTAAATAATATTTTTTTATCTTTTGTTATGGAAGACTAAGCTTTTATGCTTGTCTTGTTATAAACCTATTTGATTTAATGATTATAGTTCTTTAGTTTATCTATGTTTGTGTCATGGATGATTTATGTACTGTTAAAGACTTACGCCTTTGCGTAGATCATGGCTACTTGTTGACTATAGTTGCTTAGTATACTTATCGTATGAATGACGCCTATAAGAATAATTAAAATACCATTACAAGTATCTTTAATGATGAGGCATGTTTCCGAAAGGGTGCTCACCTGGTTAAAAGTAGTAGCCAATAGGGTTTAATATTTAGTAGCGGTACTGGCATTATTGGACCCGAAAGGGAGCTTTCTCCTTTATCAAGAAAACCAAGTTTCTTGGCAACCATACAAAAACATATGTTATATAAATTAGTCGAGAAGCTTAATGCTTGGATAATCAGTTAGGATTAAAAATGGTCTATTCGGCTTTTAGGAAGAAGTAAGGAGTGATAGCGACCGTACTCGACCTCCTCTACCTAAGACTCACTGACATACGACTAGATGAACATTGCACTTAGGACTATATCATTGATGAAATGAGGGAATTGGAAAGCATACCTGATTTAACTCAGGAATTTATAAATACCAATTAGACACTCTAGTAGAATCCCTCGCTCCTCATGAACGACCCGGTCTTGCCAACTCTCTATACTACACGAACGGGTATACTGCCCATAAGTGTTGGTGAAAGTCTAAAGGACACAACATTATTAATTTAAAGCTAGATATTAACGCCATCATATTGTAACTAGTCTAACCACATCCTTAGCTAGTTATGCTCAGCTAGCCTCATCCTAATGTTAATCCAAGCATACTAACCAAAACCTTTTATACTCTCAACACAATCATTCACATAACACATAATATGATAAAATTAATATAACATCATATTATAACCAATTTACTTACATCATATCCATAGCTATCAACCCAATAATGCTTATCATCAAACTATTGATTCTTAAACAATAATCATCATAAACAATTAACACTTCTTAATGCATAACAAAGAAAGGATTTTTAATACTACCAATAAACATACCCATACTCATTTCTATCATTCATATGATCATTCTTATGACCATATGGGAAAAATCCCTAAAATCACTAATTTAGACATAACCAATTAAAAGAACTTAATTTTGACTCAAAAACCCTAACCTTAATTTGATTAAGGATATTGATAACTAACTTAAAGGAATGATTGCTAGGGCTTATACTCATTGAATTAGAACCTTAAACACCATTGATCATCATATATTTCTTGTCTTCCCTCTTTTTTTTCTCACTTCACATCAAACACACCACACCGCAAGACAAATAAAAGTATGTAGAAATGTTTGTTCCTGAGAGATAACTTCACCATGAATTTCTAATTGGCTGATGAGTTTTTGAAACCTATCATAGTTTTTATCTAGTCCTTTAGATCTTGATGCAGTAAAATTGTTGGGAATTATGTTTTCCTGACTTAGTACTGTTTGTAATAGTTAGTTAGTACTGTCAGTACATCTGTTAGTATTGGTAGTAGAGTTAGTACTGTTAGTAGTAAGTTGGTATCGCTAGCATATATTAGTTAGTACTGTTAGGAGATATGCATGAGTTATATAAGGAATATATATGCATTATCTCTTCACATGGTTTGTAAGCCTCTTAGGGTTTCCTTGGTATATAAAAGGAACCCTATGGAACTAGTTAGATATACAAGTTTCACAAATATTCATAGTTAGTATTTTGTAACCTAGCAGATTAATAGTAATCAAAGTTCTATTTTATTTATTATTCTTCTTAGCAGTATAAGTTAGTCTCCACATAACTTATATTGTTCATAGTCATTGAGTATTCTCTATATAGACACCATGTGTTGTGATGATATCCATTCTTGTTTACGCCTCGCGTTTCCGCCTTGGCGGTGTGTGACAATTTCTCTTGTAGTTAGTTTGGATCTATCCAGATTGGCTACCACCCATAACAGGCTAGAAAGATATATTCAGATTGGGATCAACAAGTGGTATCAGAGCTTGTTGAGAAACTCTGAGTAAGAAGAACCAATACAGATCTGTTATAAACCTTTACCTTTCAGATATATTCATTGGCAAGAGAAGATGAAAATCATGATCAAAATGCTAACATTCCACCACTAGTTCCACCAACATAACAAGCCCCTCACACTTTGTAAACCATTAAACTCCCTATACTGAAGAATGGCGAGTATGACATATGGGCCATGAAAATGGAACATTACTTGGGGCATACAGACTATCCTATATGGGAAGTCATACAAAAAGGAAATGGTCATGTACAAGTCTCAACAGATACAAATGGACAAATAAGGGTTTTGCCTCCTAAAACTGCTGAAGAGATTTTGGCTAGAGAGAGAGAAAGAAAAGCAAGTACTACCTTTCTCATGTCTATACCAGAAGACCATTTAGCAAAATTTCATAAAATGACTGATGCTAAAGAGATGTGGGAAGCTATCAAATCTAGATTTGGTGGCAATGATGAATCTAAGATGCAGAAATACATTCTAAAGCAACAATTTGAAAGCTTTTCTATATCCAACTCAGAAGGATTGCACAAAGGTTATGACAGGTTTCAGAGTCTTCTGAGTCAACTTAAGATTCATGGTGCAGGCGTCTCCACTGAAGATGCCAATATCAAAGTTCCCTTAGTCTTTACCTGCTTCCAGTCCCCAAGTATCCTTATCATGAAGAATAAGCCAGGAGTGGACATCTTAGTTTGATGATCTCTTCAATTCTAGATGTCTTTATGCCTGAAGTTAACCTCACAGATCCATCTTCTAGTCCACAGAATGTCCCTTTTGTTTTCTTCTAGCACTACATACTAATATATTAGTACTGCTTAAGGTGTTTTCTACTTCTTCTGGCCATACTCACATGGCACTCTTCATCATAACATAAATGAACACATGTACTCTTTCATTTCTATCAAATCAAGTGTTCCACAATTGACATGAGATCTTGAACTGTTGATAGTTTGATTTTAGAAGGAGAAGTTATTTAAAATGGCAAGTGGCTATGATTTCATGAGATGCTTAAGTATTTATACAAGAAGACATAAGTAAAAAAAAAAAGAGAGAAAGCTGTAGTTTGATGCCGAGGAACCAGTTGGCTTTGAAAAGACCAAGGTTGAGTGCTTCAATTGCCATAACACAAGGTACTTTGCTAGAGAGTGCAGATAAAAAAAATAAGAAAGCGGAAGGAGAGATGCAGGGAACACTGAATATAAAGCAAAAGACAATGGGAGGAGACCTAGAAAACAGGAGGAACCTAAAGCTTAGGGCGTTACTCTTGTATGGGGATGTAGTTCGATTGACTGGTCATGTAAAGATGATCAAGAGAACTAGCTTTGCTGGCTTACAGCAAATCAGGCTCGACACTGAGGTAACATCTTATACAAAATAATTTGAGGACTCTTATCTAAGCTTAATAAATAAAAAGATGAACAAAGGGACAACTTGTGATGCAAGTATAAGAAAATCAGCCTATACTCAAGCTTTAAAAAGAGTAGAATCTCAATTTGTCTTGTCAATCAGAGAAAATCAACTTGTTTATGAAGAAAAAATTAGGTTAATGAAAATTGATTTAGATGATAAAACTAGTGTGCTCATATATCATAAGAAACTATTAGCAGAAGCTATAAAAGAAAAGGAAGAATTAAAAACCAAACTTGAAATTTTTTAAAGTTCTTCTAAAGGTCTTAGATAAACTGCAAAATAGTCAGATAGAGTGCTAAGGATAACTCTGGCTTGGTATAGGAGATCCAAATACATGAAGTGTTCTAAGTTATGAAAATGACGTTCTGAAAGTGCCATTGACAATAGGTCTAGTTGATGTAGAAGATAGTCCTGTGTATGAATAGATTTGCAAAAGTTGGGAAGAATGCCCAATGCATGTTCCCCCTCCAATGACAGGAATCTACATGCCTCCTAAATATGATTTTGGAATAGATGAGTCAAAGTTTACATATGGTCCAAAACAGTCTAAAACTAGTGAATCTGATGCTAAAACCAGTGATTTTGCCTCTTGTGAATCTAATTCTAGTGTAGAAACACTTGAATCTGTGCCTAAACTAGCTGTAAATGAACCCAAAGCTGTCAGTAAACCTAAAGTTTGGTCTGATGCTCTTATCATTGAGGAGTATGAGTCAGACAGTGATGATGAATATGTGATTAAACCTTTAAAAGAACAGGAAAAACCTAGTTTTGCTTTTGTTAATACTGTTAAGCATGTAAAAACTCCTAGGGAAACTGTTAAAGAACAAAACACATGTAGTCCGAGTCCTAAAGCTGACAAGAAAGACTGGAATGGTTTAATGTCCAAAAAGTTGGGTTTGGGATATGGGTTTACTAGAAAGGCATGTTTTGTATGTGGCAGTTTTGGTCATCTTATTAGAGATTGTGATTTCCATGAGAAAAGAATGGCTAAACAAGTTGAATTGAACAAACAGAAGGGTAAGGGTACTGGTCAAGGGGAGAATAGACCAGTGTGGAACAATGTGCAAAGATTGAATCACCAAAACAAGTTTGTTCCAAAAGCAGTACTAACTAAAACTGGCAGATTTCCAGTTAATGCTGCTAGACAAAATCTTTCTAGTCAAGCAGCAGCAACTAGTACTGCTAGGAAAGTTAATACTGCTAGACCCATTGTGAATGAAATCAGACCAAGAAATAACTTTTATAAGTCTCATTCATCTATTAGAAGGCCATTTAATAGAACAACAACACCAAAAGCAAATTTTACAAATCATAAAGTAAATACTGCTGGGGACAAAATAGTTAGTGCTGTTGGGGGCAATAGGGAAACTGCTGTTAAGGCCTCAGCAGGTTGTAATTGGAGATCCAAAAGACATTACTGGAACAAAGTCTCCAAATACAATAGTGGATCAAACTCTAGTAAAAATGTTAATTTTAAAGATCCACTAGGCAGACCCAAGTCAGCAATGGCTTGGGTCCCTAAGAGAAACTAATTTCTCTTATTTGATGTGCAGGATGATCCACAAAAAGCTTAAACGACACAAAGAATTGTTTGATAGTGGATGTTTCAGCAATGAATAGGAACAAAGCCAACCTTAGTTGAGTATCAAGACTATATGGTGGCCCTGTTGCATTTGTAGTAAGTAAAGTCCAATAAAGTGGTAAAGGTAAAATATTACTGGAAAAGTTAGATTTTGAGGAGTGTACTTTGTGAAAGCACTAAACCAATTTAATCTCTTTTTTTGTGTCATGCAAAATGTGTGACAAGGAAGAAACAAAGTTCCTTCACAGACTCTAAATGCTTGTGCTGTCTCCTGACTTAAGTTGCCTGTGAAAAATCAAGTCTACTTAGAGTCCCCAGAAAAAACAATATGTATAGTTTCCAACCTAAGAACATGTTCCTACTGGAGGTTTAGCTTGCATGATTGCAAAAGGCCCCCAAAAAAACAGTTGATGAATCTAACAATGGCATAGGAGTATAGGTCACGTAAATTTTAAAAATTTAAAACCAAACTTTGAAGGGAAAACCTTGTTAAGAGGTTTACATCAAAGATTTTTCAAAATACCACACCTGTGTTGCTTTCATAAAGGAAAGCAAACACAAGGTCTCCTGTAAGGACATAGTAAGTGAGCACTATAGTCACCTTACAGCTTTTTACAATATGAGACTATTTTGGACCCACATCTGTAAAGGAGCCTAACATAAGACTTATTGGCCTTGTTATCACTGATGATTTTAGCAGGTTTAGTTGGGTGTTCTTTTTAAGAACTAAGGATGAAACTAGTGGAATCCTTAAGGACTTTATAAGACAAATTGAGAACCAATTAAATCAAAAGGTTAAAACTATTAGATGTGATAATGGTACATAATTCAAGAACAGAGACATTATTGAATTATGTGGGTCAAAAGGGATCAAGATGGAATACAATCATGCCAGAACTCCACAACAAAATGGAGTTGTTGAGAGGAAGAACATGACCCTAATTGAGGCTGCTAGAACAATGCTAGCAGATTCATTTTTACCTAACACTTTTTGGGCTGAAGCAGTTAGTACTGCTTGCTATGTCCTTAATAGGGTGTTAGTGACCAAGCCTCAAAACAAGACACCTTATGAACTTATAACTGGTAAAATACCAATCATAAGCTATATAAGACCTTTTGGGTGCCATGTGACCATCTTGAATACCATTGACCACCTGGGCAAGTTTGAAGAAAAGTCTGATGAAGGGTTTTTAGTTGGGTATTCTCTAAATAGCAAGGCTTTTAGGGTATACAATTTAGAAACCAAGAGGGTTGAAGAAAACCTGCATATAAACTTTTTAGGAAATAAACCTAATGTTGCAGGGAAAGGACCTAATTGGTTGTTTGATCTAGATTATTTAATTGATTCAATGAGCTATCAGCCTGTTACTGCAGAAAATAAAGCTAACAAAACTATAGATCTAAAAGAAGCTAATCATAGTGCAGGTACACAAGATAATATTGATGCAAGAAATTCTAAAATGGAAGCTGAACCTGCTCAAGAATACTTTGTACTGCCATTATGGTCTTCTTATACTTCAACAGTCAAGAGCTCAAAAGCAAAGAATGGAGGTGAAAAGCCTAATGGGGATACTGGTTCAAAGACAAATGAGGAGTCAGTAGATCAGGAAGATCAAGCCTTTATGGAGGAGCTTGAAAGGCTTAAAGACAAGAAAAGGAGGCTAATGATGCAGCTAAAGCTTTTAGAAAGGAGTTTTCCTAATGTACTAAGGATTTGCTTCTTCAAGTAGGAGCTGCTAGAGCTACTAGTACTAACACAGTTAATACTATTAGCACACCAATTAGTACTGCTAGTCCTTCAAGAGTTTTTAGTACTGGTGGACCTGATCTAACCAACAATGACCAAGATGATTCTTAAATACCTGCTCTTGAGGATATTTATGACAATCCAAGTGATGGGATTTTTACCAATGCATCTTATGATGATGAGGGTGCAGTGACTGACTTTACTAATTTAGAAACCACTGTGAATGTTAGTCCTATTCCCACATCAAGGATACACTCCATTCATCCTATAACTCAAATTCTTAGAGATCCAACCTTAGCAGTTCAGACAAGGAGCAAAGTGAATAAAAGTTCTGGAGCTCATGCTTTTGTTAGTTATATTCAAAAGCAGAGAAGAAATAATCACAAGGATTTCCAGCACTATTTGTTTGCTTGCTTCCTTTCTCAGATTGAACCCAAGAAGATATCTCAAGCTCTTAAAGATGAAAGTTGGGTTGATGCTATGCAAGAAGAGCTGCTGCAATTCAAAATTCAGAAAGTTCGGATTCTGGTTGACTTGCCTCTTGGAAAGAAGGCAATTGGGACAAAATGGGTTTACAGGAATAAGAAGGACGAAAGAGGTATTGTAGTTAGAAATAAGGCAAGGTTGGTTGCCCAGGGATATAGACAAGATGAAGGGATAGACTATGATGAGGTTTTTGCTCATGTGGCTAGGATTGAAGCCATCCGGATCTTTTTGGCCTTTGCTTCTTATATGGGATTTATAGTTTATCAAATGGATGTGAAGAGTGCCTTCTTGTATGGCACAATTGATGAGGAGGTGTATGTGTCTCAACCTCCAAGTTTTGTAGATCCTAAGTTCCTTAAGAAGGTCTACAAAGTTATAAAAGCTCTGTATGGTTTACACCAAGCTCCTAGAGCCTGGTATGCTACTTTATCTACTTTCTTGTTGAAGAGTGGATATAGAAGAGGAACCATTGACAAGACTATTTTCATCAAGAAGAACAAGAATGATATCATGTTGGTACATGTTTATGTAGATGATATTATTTTTAGTTCTACAAAAAAGTCTTGGTGTGATGAACTTGAGGCATTAATGAAGAGCAGATTCCAGATGAGTTCTATGGGAGAGCTCACCTTCTTTCTTAGATTACAGGTCCAGCAGAAAGAAGATGGTATTTTCATAAGTCAGGATAAGTATGTTGTAGAGATCCTGAAGAAGTTTGATTTTGATAGTGTGAAGACTACCAGCACTCCAATTAAGACCCAGAAGCCCTTGTCAAGGAAGAAAAAGTTGGGTGAGAAGGAGTCTGTATCCAAACAGGGGAGGAAAAATACCAAATCAAGACCTAAGTTGGATGACAGTACCTTTGATGATCTTGATACTGATTTAGCTCATGGTATGGACTACATGAAAACAAAGGAAGCTGTGAATGAGGGGAGGTAAAGCAATGAGACTAATGAGCTTAATTTAGATGCTGAAGATAAGGGTAGTGGTGAAAAAGGAGGTAGCACAGTTAGTACTGCTAGGCCAGAAGTTGATACTGCTAGGCCAGATATTGATACTGCTAGGCCAGATATTGATACTGCTAGGCCAGAAGTTCATACTGCTAATGCACCAGTTAGTACTGCTGGTGTAACTATTAGTACTGCTGATCCTGAAGTTAGTGTTGTTGAGCCTAGAACTCCTCCTCCTACAACAAGTATATTTGATGATGAAGATATTACTATGGCTACAAAGATCTACCATGATAAGGAAAGCACAATCAGCATTGTAAAGATCCAGTATTCCACTCCAAAACAAAGCATAATGAGATTATCCACACTTCATTAGGATGCTTATGAGAAAAAGCTATCCAGATGCTAAGATTCACACTGATGATAATGTGGCTGATCTTTTGACCAAATCTTTTGATGTTAGCAGGTTCAATTTCTTAATTGTTAACATTGGAATGCTCAACCTATAGATGCATTAGTTCAGGGGAGGCAAGATGGCAGGTTAATTTGTAGTCTAGTTTTTAAAATGATTTTTCGTTAGAAGATGGATTTTAGATAATATAATGATTATTTGAGGTTCATTATGTTCTTTGGAATGAGGATTGAGGGCTACATATGGTACTGAGTTAGTTAGTGCTGCCAGTTTTGGTTAATACTGGCAGACAAAAAGTTAGTACTGCCAGGCTAAAACTTAGTACTGCCAAGCAAAAGTTAGTACCGCTGGGTTACCATTAGAGAAGATATTGCTAGGGGTCTAAAGTGTAAATTGTAACGGTTTCTTCGCCATTAGGTTTGCTCACCCTATATAAACCATTCCAAATTGCACAATTCACTCACCTAATCTCTCTCTCAAGCTCTCAATTCATAAACCCTAATCCCTCTAATCGATGACAATCCTAATTACTCAAAATTAACAACAATGGCTGCTTTTGAATCTTGCCCCAAGCATAACATGGTTGCATATTTAGAAAATACTGAAGGGAATGCTCAGTTTCATGAGATTGTGGACTTTCTATCGTGAAGCTCGATTTTCTATGCTCTCACTGTAAGTACTAATGTCTCTACTTCCCTTATTGAATAGTTTTGGAACTCAGTAGTGTCCCAAACAGTCAATAATGTCAGTCAAATCAAAGCCACTGTTAGTGGACAGACTGTATTAATCTCAGAATCATCAATTAGAAGAGATCTTCTATTTAATGATGATAATGGGATTGATTGTCTCACAGTTGCCGACATTTATGAAAACCTTCCATTAATGGGGTATGATGGGGATCTTACAACTCTTACTTTTCAAAAAGCCCTCTTCTCTCCACAATGGAAGTACCTAATTCATACCATCATTCACTGTCTTAGCTCAAAAAGTACTTATTGGGATCAATTTTCTACTAATGTTGCATCAGCAGTGATTTGCTTAGCTACTGATAGAACATTTAACTTTTCTAAAATGATTTTTGATGGTATGAATAGGAACTTGGAGGCTAAAAAGAAATTTCTTATGTATCCAAGGTTTGTTCAAGTGTTTTAAACAACCAGCTTCAAAATATACCTACCCCTTTGGATAATCTTCCAATACCAGTCCTTTCTAAAATGGTTTTTACTAATATGACAAGAAGAGGACTCTACTTTTCAGGACATGTGACACATTTGTTTCCTACTGTAGGTTCCATGATCATTCATACAAACCTTAACAATGATGTGTAGAATCAAGATGCAAGAAAATAAAGACTTTATTGA